>BSBK01009717.1:0-151861 GCA_027943335.1 Chamaecyparis obtusa
AGACTGTGGAGAGGAATTGAAAGTGTTTACCAGTGATATGTAGATAAGTCACATTAACTATTTCTGTTTGATTTGCATGCATGCACTAAGTATGCACAAAATACAATTAGCTGGAAGAAAAGTTTAAAATAGAACTCGTCATTGATTAGCTTTAGGAGTCGGTTATTCATACTGGGTACGTTACCGATGAAGGAATATGTATGGCACATACACGTTGCCAATTTTGTGTCACACCTTTCTGTAGGTAACTCCAGGAGTGTTGATCAAAGCCTTGCAACAAATACTTTTCTCTAATGCTTAAAAATCCAACTTTTGGCTGTGCGTAAGTGTAACAGAGTAGTTAGTAAATTCAAAAATATTATAATGTGTCTAGACCGGTTACTAAGAAACTACATGGGGACAATCCATCTATTTTTAGCGATTACCCCTTCTTCTCAACTTCTTCTTAGTATTTTATTTGCCCATTTATCTTCTATTTTTTTTCGTCTTCTCACTAGAAAATCTACATTCTGCACTGCGATGCTAACATGATCTAACTTACAATGCAATCTCTCCATTTGTATTGGGCCTTGAGCTACACTTTGCTTCTAACTTAATATTCCCCTTAAGACCGAAATAAACTTTCTTTCACAAAAGTAATTAAAGGTTGCATGTAATTTTTTTCCCTACATCAGACAAATTCGTATTTAGATAGCGATGGGATACATGTATGTGCATCTCCTTACATTTTACTATAGACATAGGTCTGTATTAAAAAAAGGCCTATGTGAGTATCTAATGTCAAACATCCTATACAGCTTCATTAAGCTGCAATACTGTCTGGCATGTCTATTACAATATATAATCAACCCCTTATTTGGCTTCATTTTGTTATCTTTCCTTGGCTTGTGGAACCAGTCGACCTACGTGGTTGTGTTTTTTCCTTATTCTGATGTATGTGGGCATCCAATTATTCTTAAGAAGGATCAGTGTATTATCTCTTAAATTCATTTTATGGAAATCAACTTTCACTTATAGTTGCATCATATTTTATTGAACTAATTTGAAAAAAAAAGAGAAAGAACTATAGTAAACATAAGACTTATTAACTCTGGAATTTATGGTTATGAATTAAGACTACTGTAGTTAGTTTCCTTTCAGGCTCTTCAATGTGTGAGTTATCCTAGAAATAGGAAGGCTGCACAAATGTGATCAGGATTTACATATCTAAATTCTTGTACAAAGAATTTATTTTTATTTTAAGTATAATTGTCATTAATTGTATGCATAGATATTGAATACTTAATTTCTACACCTTATTATTTGCAAAAAGGTTGCTTAAATTTTAATATATTGGTAATGTGAATTAGAGTTTGTATTGTAGTTCATTTTAACTTTTTTCACATGTATTTTTCCATCTATTTAGAAGTTGTTTGTAGATGGAATATAATACATTTTATGTGCTTTATGTAAAAAAAAGAGTGGCTTCCAACCTATTGCATGGTTTTTTTTATTTTTTTTTTTGGTAAAACTTTTTATATTTATATTAACTACTCTGGTTCAAAAGGGCTCCCGGAGAAAGAACCAGAAAAGAAAACTTCGTTCATGACCCATCAAATACAATTAAGGGTTCTAGAATACCAAAATCTAGAAAACCCGATCAGAAAACCCCCCAAGGCCTATATTCTAGTTTACATATTGGAAGAGCCCTGTGAACAAAATTGACCCAACCCAAATAAAATTTACTGTCGAGAAGGTCTTTATAAAATAGACCTTCCGACAAGCTTTACATGATATGAAGGACTTAAATACAAAAAAGGGCAAAATACAATTACCCTATATACAATTTTTTTTCAAAAGTGCCTTCATATGAACAGTTAATGCATAGAGTTATCAGCCATGTAGAAAAAACTCGTCCATGTAGGAGCAGGTACCCGAGGCCATACAAAATTATGATAAGGCTCCTCTTATAAGACAAAAAAAAATTTCACAGACCAAAAAAGGGGTAGGATAAAGAACTCATGAGACATTCCACACCCAAAATGCGATGGAGGAGTAAGAAACAAAGAGCTCCACAATCGATCAGCTTGCTGGTGTAGGGCAGCGTCTAGACTGAGAGTGCTTAGTGAAGGCTTCGAGGAAGAAGTAGAATCAACATAAAAAGGATCCACTGCCAGAATAGCTAGGTCAGCAGCAAGGGAACCAACCAACTACGAAGGAGAAACACTATCCACCATAGAAGAAAAAACCAATGAAGAACCCATCCAAGGAGGCAGGGCATGGCCATGAGCCATCAATCCGAGCACAACATATGTTCCTCACGAAGGCCTTGCTTCTAAACATTGGATCAATAGATATCCTGCTACAAACATGATCAAGAGGCAAAATAGAAGACGAGGCAATACATTCTTTGATCCTGGTTAGCAGTAAGATAAACTTGTCAGAATTAAACAATAAATGATGTGGAAAAATTCCACCAATGTGAGCATCGCCATGAGAGAAATTATAACCCTGGACCACCAAAAGCAGACTATGATTTTGGAGATATGCAGGGTGAGATTGACCAATTTTGCAATTCTAACTAACAGAGACCAAGACTAAGAAATGTCAAGTAGATTGGAGCAAAAAATTGAGACTAACTGAAAAGGAAAGACAATCCTATTGAAATGAGGTGGCAAAACTGCTTCACCTATCAATCTCTGAATACATCTGCAACACTTTGGACAATGTATAAAAAAAATAGAAGCCAGTAAGTCATCATATATAGCACCTTCAAATGGTATTTTCCAACCCAATTGGTGAGAAATGAACCCCACAAATTAAAGGGAAGAAACTGATCAATGCACCAATTAGTAGCCATGGTTAAGAAGATAAACCGGTAAGAATGACTGAAAAACCATAGATAGGAAAAAAAATCATCATAAGAGAAAGTGGTCTTTAATGAAATTAAATGTCGTAACAACTTAACCCTGCACCGTGTAATGATTAAATGATCAAAAGGAGATACAATCTCCTGCATAAAGGAGATAGGATATAAATACTAAATGTGATGACGTAAAACAAGTAATCCCTTCAGAAATTCATGAAAGAGACATGAGATATCGCACAAAACTAATGCAAGAGTTAGTACTTCAAAGGAAAATCATTATTAAGTAATACACCTAAAGAAGTGCCTTGAACATAAATGATAAAGAAAGAAGTAGGCACATCCCACCAAGTAATCATAATTAAACCTCAAAACCTTCAATCCCCTTGATATTAGATTAACATCATAAGGACAAAAGGCTTAAATATCATAAGGATGAAAATGTAATAATAATGAAAACCTCCAAGCACACATTCTAAGAAATGGATTCCGAGGAAATACAGTTAAAAAGGGATGGATGAGAGTCCTTTGAAACCATAGAAGATGGATATTGAATATTATGCCCTTCAACACCTAGATTAGCTAATCGATTAGCAAAGTCATTTCCTTCTCTGTAAGTATGAGAGATACAACATTGAGGGAATGAATCTAGGAGAGACCAAACCTGATGAAGGACATAGTGCAAATGCCATGAGAGAGATTGCTTAGAAATACAGAAATTAATGATCACAAACGAATCGCCTTCAACATGGAGAAGCTTAATATTAAATTTTGTAGCAGCAGTTAAACCATAAAGGAGAGCATAATCTTCAGCTATATTGTTAGTCCCAGGAGGAATCGGGGAAGCCTCGAAATAAAATGGAGAACCTAAATAATCCCGAAATCACAAACCCTATGCCAGAAAAACCTGGATTACCCCTAGAGGATCTATCAAAGTTGAGTTTGAAGAAACCCTGTTGAGGGTGTATCCACTTGACTTGAGATCTTAAAACTGATCTATCTTGAGGGAAAAAGTGGGAAAGGAAGAGAAGGGAACACCAAGCCTACCCAATTATTAGACACAAGAGAATCCCACAATGAGAAAATATGGATACCTCTGAATTTACCCAAATAGGCATTAGTGACTTCTACTATAGACTTCTCAAGAGTAGATGTAACTGATTGAAAAGAAGATGAATGATTTCTAAAAACTCTTTTATTCTCTCCCACCAGATAGACCATAAAACCAATGATAGAATGCAAATCCAGAGACATGAAAACATAGAATGGTGATGAAGAATAGGCCATGACTGGAAAAAATCCCAAACCATCAGAGGAAGAGGCATTGATAAGGATAATTTTTGCATAAAAAACTACCGGGTGTAGTTGGGCAAGCGGACAATTAAGGAAGAGATGATCAATTGATTCTAATTCTTGATGGCATGAGACACAAGAAAAAGGATTAGTAATGTTTAGCCTAATCAACCTTTCACTATTCAAGACTCTTCCTTTAAAAACTAACCAAGAAAAACTCCCAGCTTTGGGAAGAACAATTGAATGCCAACAAAATCGATAAGCTCTTGACTGATTATTATTATGCTGAGAGGATTGAGCCAATCTATATCCAACCTTGATAGAATAATTACCATCAGATGCTGGAGTCCAGATGAGACGATCTGAAGTGATAGAAAGAAAGACAATCTTATCCTGAAAAAATTGATTAATGGGTGGCTGCAAGAAGTTGGTGCCAATTTTTGGCAAAAAAGTGGAAGTGTTTTCCTGTTTTTCAAAATTCATGTCAATTGATGTCAAAAATTGAGGCACTTAGAAATTGAATTTCAAAAAAAACTTCACTAATAGAAATTATAGTACTTAGAGTTAGCTTTTCAAATATGTAATTTATTTCAATACCCCACATTGCATAAATTAATTTTGGTAGGCATATTTAAAAACCCACTTTTTCAGAATGCCTGTTTTAGGACCATACCTCACTTGTGTATGGCCACCCTTTTTTGACACAAATAAATCAATATATGTTAATCCTTTTTAGGAAAGATACCTAAGACACTATAGATTGATGAGTATATTTTTCCTTCTTTTTTTTTTGTAATATATATTTTTTATTGATTTTTAATTGACAATAAAGTATATTTTCAAAACCTCTGGTGTATGGCCACCATAATTTGATGAAATGTTCATATTTTTCAAAAAAAAAAAAAAATATCTTGAAAAGAATAGGAATGTAGATTGATGCCATATAATTTTTTTTGCAGAAACCTTAAAACAAAAGAGTTATTAAAAGTTTAGTAAACCTCTGTGTTTCACATTTTCATACCCTTTGCTATTGATAAATATAGGAAAAATAGTAAAATTTATTATATCATCAAAAAATTACATTTATGGAATCAGGACAATGAAATCTATAATGGGCTTTTGTTTCATCAAAAAATTCAAATTGAAAGACACTCAAAAAATTTGTTGAAGACACAAAATTAATGTTAAAATAACTTAGTCAAATTTGTGGGGGTGAAGACATAGGGTCGGTGCGACCAAGCTAAATCATGCCTATCCCGTACCAAAAACCGAGGCAAGTTCAGTTTTCCTGCCCCAAGCTTTTAGAAACAGGTGCCCGATTGAAATTTAAAAAAATGGGTGCCCATTTCAAAAGTAACCATTGACGAAACGGGCACCCATTTTTTTAAAAACACGGGTGCCCATTTCTAATGAATTTGTTGGAAAATGACAAGTGCAAAAGTATAGATGTACAATGATTGAATCATTATTCAATCATTGTACGACTATACCCGTGCGCAGACAGAATGTTTTAATTAATTTAGACTTGGTTTTGTCTTGTTCTAGATTTGACACTTGTTGGATTAAAAAATTCATCCAAATATGGGATCAAAGCAATGTAGAAAGAGACAAAGGATAGAAAATAAAGAAAAGGAAGCAAAACGTCAAAGAGAAAGAAGAGCAAGAATTAGAGAGGGTAGTAATGCCAGAGCTTTGAGTTCAACAATAGCTTTAAAGGAAGAGAGCATTGAGAACACTGTAATGGATGAAGAGCCAGAAGAAGGAAATACAAAATCAAGAAAATCCAGGTGCATCTACTAACCCAGTATTGGGTACTGGTATGTCTTCAAAACCCCGCATATATTCTAAAAATGAAATTCATGATTTTTTTCAAGCAGGCTACGAAATAAATGATTTGGATTTTATTCATGGAAGTACAGTAAGAAATGAAAGTCAAACACCAGTTGAAAAAGAAATTGAAACCCCAACTAATGGTGAAAATAAAAGTACAGCTAAAATGAGAGTGTGGATGTAGACATGGAAACACCAGTTAAAAATGAAACATGTTTAAATGATAATGAAATGGATAATCTTTTTCAATTGAATAGTGGTGTGTTAGACAATCTTCATGGCTTGGTTTCATGGAGGCAGATTAGGACATATGCTAACAGATTGTTCAACGACAATTTTTTTATAATAAGAAATTTGGGTTTCAATGTCAATTGATGTTACAATTAATGAAAATGATGAAGATGCAGAAAGTGATGAAGAGGTTAGGAGTCAATGTGAAAGAAAAAAAAAAAGGATGAGTCTTTGAAACAAGTTGTTTCGACTATTGCTAGTGCCTTTGATACAATTGGAAAGAAAATTCATTCTAAAGATAGAAATGTAGCACGATGGAGCAATAACAACAACTTTAGTAAACAAATCAACCCATGTTAAAAGAATGATGAGTAACATAAGTGGATATCTTAATATTCATCGTAAAACTTTGGCAAAAGCTGTGAAGAGAAGAGTTGACTTTGAAAGTGATCCAGCTAACAACTTATGGACCTATAGTGGCAGACTCTCGAGATCTGATATGAAACTTACTAGTGAAGTGAAAACATTGATTGAAAGATTTTGGAAGGATAATACAAGAGTATCGCCAAATGCCCAGGGATGTTCTAAAATTAAGAGTTGGCTCAAAAATTTGTGAACCACATCCAAAACACCTTTTGGACATGACTCAAACTGAATTATACAAAAAAATTGTAGATGAAAAGGTGTTATCAATCAGCATAAGTCAAAGATCATTTGAAAAGTGGTAAACCTTGGTATGTTAAGGGTAAACAAGGAAAGAGTCACATGTTTTTGTAAAAACTCATGTCCAATTTCGTTACCATTATGATTTATTTTGATCTATTACGTGGGTACCATACATACTAAAGAAATGTTACAGGAATGTGGTATCCAAAATCCACCTCAAGTTATAAAGGAGTTCATCTCAAGTTTGTTTTGTAACCCACATAATGACCAATATTTTCTTTTCAATGCATGTGTTTGTGGTGTATGCAATATATGTGGCAATCTTGCATTATTAGATGAGTGTTTTCATGAAACTCCTACAACTGAATTCAGACAACCAATTGATTGATGTGCGAAGATTTAAAACTGTTGAATATCCATTGAAGGATGGAAAGGTTGGAAGTTGATGTGACCTAATAAATGAAAGCATTAGTGTTCATGCATTCATGAATGAATTCAAGTGTAAGATCATACCTAAATATGTGAAACACTCTCATAATGCTAGATAGCTTGATGAACAATTTTGCATGTGCAAGAATACATTCCCAGTGGGTAGTTTACTTTCAGTAGTTGACTTTGCAGAGAACTATACTCTTGTACCACAAGATGAGATCCAATCTCAATATTATAATTCAGTACAAGTAGCCATTTTTGTTCATATTGTCTATAGGCATGCACCTGATAGTATAGAAGAGGATAAATTTTTTTGAGGGAGTACCACTTCTATATGAGTGATAATAAACTACACTCATCAGAGTTTGTGCAATACTGCATGGAGACATTTTTACGACAATTTAAAGGAGAGACAAATTCAAATGACACAACATCTAATATGGTCAGATAATTGCACAAGTCAATTCAAGAATGCTAGAATATTTTATTGGTTGAGTAGGACACATAAGAAAACAAATGTCAAACATATCTGGAGTTTTTCTGAAGCTGGACACAGAAAGGAGAACATGATGGTACTGGTGCATGTGTTAAGAGAGCCCTTTCAAGAGAACAACTCAAGTTTAAAAGGAAAATCCCAATTTAAAAAATGCACTTGAAATTGTTGAATGGTGTAGTACAAGTTTATCTACAGGATCAAATCAGAATTCTACAATCAAACATTTCTTCTGGCTAGTAGAAGAGAATTATATCCTTTCAAGATATGAGTGTGATATGATAAATGGGTCAAAAAAATGACATTCATTTAGAAGTTGTGATTCTAACACTTGGACTATATGGACTAAGGGAGCTAGCATGTTTTTATCAATTTTGTGTTGTAGGTGAATGGGAACAATGCGAGAGTACAGAATGGGTTGAAGAATGGAAACAAAGATCCTTAACACACCTACTGAGACACAAGTTCCAGGCGATTCAACTAGTGAAGACCCAGATCATGCATTTGCATCAGAAGATTATGATCGTGTTTCAGATCTGATACAACCTGGTATTTATTTATTCAAATTTACATTTATAAGTGTATGTTTTTTTTACATACATGCATATGAAACTAATTATTTTTATAGGGCATGTGGTATGCTGTTGTTGCACCTAAGGATAATGATGAGTAGACTGAGTACTAGCTTGCTAGATGTGTGGAACCTAAGAAAAAGGTTGATATGTCATCAAGTAGATGATGATGGTTTTCAGTATCCAATTGGGTCTGTTGTGGTTGTTGGTACATGGCTACAAAAATACCTAACAAGAAGAAATGGGTTACCAACGTTTGAGGACTACCAATTAGAAAAGAAAAATTATGCAGTATTCTCATTTAGTGGTGGCAACGAATATCAAGTTAGAAAGATACAAAGGGAGGCCCACCAATAAAGTCTTATGGACGCTTTCGATGGAAGAGCATGAGGCAATCATAGAAGCATTACAAAAAAGAGGAGGATGCAAATGGTACACTAGTTGGAATCAGATTTAGAGACATGTGAGTGCTTTTTAATTATGTTGAAAGTTTATATAGTTTAGTTCTATTAGACTATAGACATGTACAAGTTCAATATATTATTATGTCAAAAATTGGAGTTAGTTCTAATTAATTTCTTGTTTGAATAGGTATCATATGCGGATGGTACACTCTAATAAATCACATGTGTACATGTGTAAGTGTTTTATAAATATAGTCAAGTTTATAGTTAGTAAGAATTAGACCATTAGACCTGTACAAGTGATAGATCTTATTATGTCAAATTTATAGTTAGTTGTGCATTAAAGACAATTTTTCTAATTAATTTCTTATATGAATAGGTATAATGTGTACAACTTTACACACGTGTGATAGTCATATGTAGGAGCCCTAGAAGATGATACATTAAATTATTTCATTGAATGTTTATTTTATTTTTAATCATATTGTATTTGGGCTAAAAAGTGGGGTTTTCTTACTAGTTCTTTCCCTAATGAAGCCCTTGAACTAGTTTATAATATAAATAAAAATATCATTTATTGATGTACCATGTGTTATGATTCTTGTATACTTATTAATTTGTTCATTTTTTAATTCAAATTCTACAATTAATTTGATGTGAAATATAACTTGCAATAATTTGAATGTGACATCTTAATTAATGATATCCATTCTCTAGTTATCTAGTTATGTAGTTATACTAGTTATGTAGTTATCTTATTTTATCTCTACTTATCTGATTCACATAATATTTATTCATGTAGAGTATTTACATGCAATCCATCTTATTAAAAAAATATTAGATCTAAAAAAAAAATAATCTAATTTAATCTATGACATGTTACATATATCGATCAACCAAGAAAAAGCTAATCCACATTACATGTCACTCTAGTCCATATATATACCAAGTCCAAATAACTTAGTCCAAATAAAACATGTCCATAAAACATACATCATTGGTCCAAATAAAACAAGTTCATATATAACAAGTCCATTAAAACATGTGAATAGTCCAAATATAACAAGTCCATAAAACATGTGAATAGTCCAAATATAACAGGTCCATAAAACATGTGTTCATAGTCCATATAACATCTAGAAATAGTCCATATAACATCTGAATAGTCCATATAACATGAAAACACAAGTAACATCTAAGAGCCCTGGATCACCCATCTGATCTGCCATCCTCTTCACTCCACGTGAAGAGGCCAGAGATGTATCATCATGCTGTACACCATCAAGTGACTTGTAAACATAAATTATGAAGAGATAACATAAGAAGTGGTTTAAACAATAATATTCACTTACAAACAAAATAAATATTGAATATACATATATCAAATAAATTACCGTGGAACCCTGCTGAGTAGTTTCCTCTGTGGGAGGAGGACCTGGAGTAAAAAAACGTCACCTGTGGTAATGTCCTGTACAAAAAAAAATTACAAATTTATTATAATAATATTCCCTAAAAATGAAATGTGCATCATGATTCAAAAATATTGGAATTTAATATATTAATAACTATGAACTCAAAGGATGATGAGGCCCCTGCATCTAGCTGGGGTCCTACACCATGACCACATGAAACTATACTCACTAATGGTTATGAGGGTACATCAGTAGGGAATGATGTGGTGAAGGCCTACACAATTGTAAAAAAATAGAAGTGAATTAGAATATACGCATAAATACGTGAGCATGTATAAATAGTTAAATTCAAATTAAAATGCAATATACATACAAGTGGTAAATGGGGAGTGTCCTCTGTGACCGATGGCAGAGTACCCATCGAACTGCTGCCCAGGGTGGTATGAAGTGTGACCCTACAATATATATTTTGAAAACAAACATTATTAAAGTAAAGTTTCAACAGTAAATATTTCTAGGGGTCGAATAGACATGATAAAAACACATACAGTGAAAGGTTGTACCAACATCTGAAGTAGTCCAAATGGACACGGTGATGGTCCATGGATGTTGTGGTCTCCTCTTGCCCCCTGTCTGACAAAAACAACATATTTTGGTTGATATGGTTTTGTGTGTCTCTACATATATATGTAGACAAAAATATTTTATCACTATTATATAGATTCCTCTGCGCTAAATAAATCCGCTGCGTATAGAAGGTCAACAAATGATGACAACTCGGCAGGTCAATCCTCTCTGTCATCATATCTTCCATGTGCACCCTCTGCATCATCAAATTTGTCATCTGCCCCTCGCTCTATGGACCTGTAACATATGTGCCCGTAGCCTGGTGCAAACATGTGCTGTGCTCTAGGGTGCCCTAGCCATCCCGAACTACTCAGCTAAATCACCCGAAAGGGTGCTCAATGAACCAAGAGTAGAGGTGACTGATCAGTGGGTGTACTGGCACTAGAATCACAGTAGCCAGATAAGAAACAAGGGGCTCCTCGCATGGATGATTTCTAAATCTATCACTCAGGCTTTGCCCCAGGGCCTATCTTGAGGCATGCCCTCTAATCGAACCCCCCCTGAAATGCTCTCATGTCAAAATAATTGGGTTTTTTACCCAATTCAAACTCAGCCCCACAATTTTCTCAAAAAGTAACATGGGGACCTCAATGATTTGCATGTGGTGGATGGTCAAATACCCATCCACCACCACTCCCAAAAGTGCTGTGAAATCAACGGGTGCTTGCACCAGCGAATAGATATTCTTGATTTTTTGGGGTTTATTTCTCTTCACCTCTTTATAGGTGAGTCCATCAGCATAGAATGTTCTCATGGAATCTCTCCATGAGCGATAGCTGTCCAACTCATCATCGAGGGACTGGACGAATCTACTATGCCTTGCATAGTATTTGCAAGGCATAGTAGATGTGCGGGAGGGGTGGGGGATCATGTCTAACCGTCTGAATGTCCCTGACAATAGAGGTGATATTATGCCTCATGTCTTCTCTAAGCTACTTTGTGGTATGAGGAGGTGGTGGAGGTGGGGTGGTGGTGGTGGGAGGTGGGGGTGGTGGTGGTGGTGGTGGTGGTGGGGGGCTGACCTCCTGAATGCTGATCCATCATGTGTTAAACTACATATATAAAGTATTTAAACATGTAAATGAAAAGTATTTAAACACATGAATAATCTAAACATATATATCTCTATCTTCACATGTACACATTTATAAAGTATTTGAAAATGTAAATGAAAAGTATTTAAACACATGCATAATATATTAGGTCTTAAGGGTGATAGTAGGTCCTATTACATCTTACGAGTACATACTAGCTCCTATTAGGTCTAAAGGGTACATACTAAGTCTTAAGGGTCATATTAGGTTTTAAGGGTACATACTAGGGTTTAAGGTTCATATTAGGTCTTATTAGATACTATTAAGGGGTTTATATCTATGTATATATTAGGTCCTATAAAGAGAGTTTACTTTGTAAATGTTTATTTCTTTTCAATAAGGTTATATTTTATATTGATTTAGTTGGTTTGTTAATGTAATATTCAGATGTAATATTAAATTATTTACTTATTTAATTATTCATATACATTTTTAATTTACTTACATTCTAAACTTGCTACAATGTCTTTGTTTTAAAGATATATAATGTATTCCTTTATTGGTGAATTTGAAATAATTACTTTTTAGTACATTGAACATGATGAGAGAGGAGACAGAGAGAAGCAAGTTCAAGGGAGAGAGATGAGATAGTGGAGAGAGGAGAGCCCTGAGAGAGGACGTGAGGAGAGAGGAGAGAGAGAGAGATCAGAGAGAGGAGCAAGCAGGCGAGGAGAGAGAGAGAGAGAGAGGAGAGAGAGAGAGAGAAGGAGATGAGAGAGAGAGAGAGAGAGAAGAGAGAGATGAGGAGAGAGAGAGAGAGGAGAGAGAGGAGAGAGAGAGATGAGAGAGAGGATGAGAGAGAGAGAGAGAGAGAGAGAGAGAGAGAGAGAGAGAGAGAGATGAGAGAGAGAGAGATGAGAGAAAGAGAGAGGAGAGAGAGAAGGAGAGTTAAACAAAGAGAGATAAGAGAAAGAGAGAGGAGAGAGAATGATCAGAGAGGAGAGAACATTAGGTTTTCATTTACAATTGTCTACAATTTAGGTTTTCGTAAATACAATTTTATACATTCTAAGTTTTCATTTTCAGTTTTTAACAAATACATGATTTCTAAACAAATTGAAAAGTAAATTAAAACATAAATAAATGAAAAAACTATAAACATACATTCATTTTTAAAATATATTCGTATAATATTATTTAAAAACAAAAATTAACTTTTTTATATGTTTTAGGTTTTCATTTACAATTTTAAATATGTTTTTGGTTTTCTATGTTTTAGGTTTTCATTTTCAGTTTTCTACGTTTAGGTTTTCATTTTCAGTTTCATTTTAGGTTTTGTTTTCAATTTCATTTTAGGTTTTCATTTTTGGTTTTCATTTTAAGTTTTTGTTTTTTGTTTTCATTTTCGATTTCATTTTAAGTTTTCATTTTCAGTTTTCTACGTTTTAGGTTTTTCATTTTCAATTTCATTTTAGGTTTTGTTTTAGGTTTTCATTTTTAGTTTCATTTTAAGTTTTTGTTTTCAGTTTCATTTTTAGTTTTTGTTTTCAGTTTTTTCTACGTTTTAGGTTTTCTTTTTTTAGTTTCATTTTAGGTTTTCATTTTCGGTTTTCCACGTTTTAGGTTTTCAATTTTTATTTTCCACGTTTTAGGTTTTCATTTTTGGTTTTCCACATTTTAAGTTTTCCTTTTCGGTTTTTCCACATTTTAGGTTTTCATTTTCAATTTTTCTCCATTTTAAGTTTTTGTTTTCAGTTTTCTACTGTTCAGGTTTTTGTTTTCTACTTTCTTATGTTTTAGGTTAAATTGTTTTCAATTGCACATTATTTCTAAACAAATTGAATAACAAATAAAAACATACATTTCATAATCTAAGAAAATACATTCATTTTTAAAACGCATTCTTAGATAGCTATTTAAAACTAAAATTTAATGTTTTACTACTGAAAATGAACACGAAAAATAAAATAAAACAAGTAAAAATGATAAATACATACCTGGAACTCAAAAAAAATGTGTTTGTGGGGTCAGCAGGCATCTAACAATCGAGCAGGCGATGTTGAAAAAATCGTAGATCCCGTTTTATCCTGTCGCTAGAAAATGACAGGAAACGCAGTAAAAAAAAAATACTTTTATAAAAATTGGCACCTATTTTTTTCAATTTGGGTGCCCGTTTTGGCTCAGTTGACCGAACCAAAATGGGCACCCCGTTTTAATTAAAGATCGAAGTGCCGAACCAAAATGGGTGCCCGTTTCTAGCGTCACATTTTTCCAAGCCGCGGACTTTCGCAGAATTGGCACCAAACTTTTTGCACGTACCCTAATACCAGATGCAATCACAGGATCAATTGGCAAGTCTTGAAAATCTCTCCATATGACTTTGCCTGAATAGATATGAACTGCCAAGACATAGTCCACTAGCCTTTTACCCCACATAAGAGAAGCAATTTCACTTACATCCTGAAAATGGGTTAGGGGTATTGAAAGGGGGAAAACCATTCCAAGAATTAAACCAAAAGTTAACAGATTCACCATTTTTGACCTCCCATGAAACAAATGATGTGACAATATGCTTGGAGTTTACAATGAAATTCCAAACAGTAGAACCTTTGGGAGGATCAAGAACTGAGATAATTCTAACTGGATCTAAATTGTCAAGGTAATTTTGTTGCATTAGTTGACACCATTTTTTAGAAGGTTATGAATACATCTTCCAAACCAATTTCCCCCCAAAAGCCAGATTCCTATTAGGTAATGTATGAATTCCTACTCCCCCTACTAAAGGTTGGTTAGACATATCTGATAGGGAAACAAGAGGTATTTTTTTCTCACCAGACATGTTTACTGTCCATAGAAAATTCCCTAATTAACTTCTCAATTTGAGTGAGAATAGACTTCAGAGCTTGCAAACACTAATAAATAATAATTTGGAATGGCTGATAAAATAGACTTAATAAGAATAATTCGACCAGATAGAGACAACCACCTAGTTTTCCAAGCAGCTATCCAAGATTTAATTCAATCAACAACGGAATGCTGGGAAGATATCTTATATGGCCCATAAAGAAGGTGATACCCAAATATGTGGAAGAGAGCTCATCTAAAGAGAATCCAAGAACATTAACAATTCTATTCTTGATTTGAGAAGAGGTATTAAAGACATTAAATTTTTGACTTGTGATTATTAATTTTTTGCGTGTTATATTGGTATGTTTCATGCCAAAAATTTTACTTATTGGGATAGCTGTATACTTTTTTTGATAAATATTTTAATTATTTATATGGCTTCTCATTGGATTTTATATCAGATATGAAGTGGTTTACTTTCTCTAATAAGTAGCTTGATAGTTTTTTAATCAGGTATGATTTTGTTGGAGTTAAATTAGTTTGTGTGGTGAAATTGTGCTAATTTAAGCTATTTCAAATATCTTGTTATAGGAACTGGTTTACTTTCTCACATTGCTTTATTTTATTATTTTATTATTAATTTTAGTTATCATAAATTTAATTATGTAAGTCTCAGTATTGTTTCTACAGTAACATTTTTAATATTCATTTGTTATTAATAATGCCTACATATAATATGTGATGCTGTTAGAATACTGGTATGTTATAGTTATTATTTATGTTGTTTCATATAAACATTGCTGCTATCATACTCCTATCATTAAGTGTAACAAAAAAAAATTATATTGAGAAGTTTATTGTTGTAGTTATAATGTTGTTGAGACATTCAAATATATGTTTTACCTTGTTATGTTTGGCTGAAAAAAATTTTAAAAAAATAAAATAAAACTCATTTATTAGTAGTAGTTTATATAGGGAATAAAGTAGAAATTCTCTAGAATTTTAAAGTTTCTTAGAGTTAGTTTTTATTTTTTATTTAATTATGAATTGTGCTAGTAAGTGAGCTTAATGAAATTTTGAATTGGTATTAATTATTTTAATTACATTTTTTAAAAAGTAGAAAATTTTATTATTATTATTATTATTATTATTATTATTATTATTATTATTATTATTATTATTATTATTATGATAAAAATGGCATTGTCGTTATAATTTTATTAATTAACTGCTTCGGAAACGCTCCGAGGGGAAAGAATCAGGAAGAAAACCCCCCTTCGCAACTATGAATAAACAAAATACAGGAGGCAAAACCAAGAGGTCAGCCAGGAAAAACTAAAACTAGCACCCGAAGCCCCCACAATGGCCTGGGCATCTGGAAGAAACTACTGTCCACCAGAGAAACTCTCTGACACAAACCCTGCCCACGAAGAGCCCGCAATGACATCAAACCTTGATAATGCCAGAAGAAACATTGAGCCTAGGAACTGGGCACCAAAGATGAAATTTGCTTTCTACTAAATGCCACAGATAGAACATAACTACTTCTATTTTCTTACCCGATTCCTCATTATTGAAATCCCAAAATTTTGTTTTGTAGAATTAATTCTAACTGCTAATTTATAATTGATTTATATTAGTTATGTGGCATTGTAAATTAGCAATTAGAATTAATTCTACAAAACAAAATTTTGGGATTTGAATAATGAGGAATTAGGTAAGATATTTGTGTTTTTAAGAATAAATAGATATTTTAAGAATTCTAATTTCTATTGTTGAACATTAGTTAGATAGGTATATTAAGGATTCTAGTTTCTATTGTTTCATCCTATTGGCCAAATCTACAAAGATCAAGATGTCATAGACTCTCAATCAATTTTACCATACTTTTCAAATATAAATATTAAATTATTGTACTTCATTTATTATTTTTAATATTATGGCTATTTAGGTGTAAATAGAAATAAGTTTAAGAAAGGCCTCATTTCCTCTTTTTGTTAATATTGGTAAAAAAATAGAGAAACCCATTCAATTATAACCCATTCTTTAGGGTGTTTACTTAAAGCTTATAGGTAATGAGTATTTATAGATTTTATATTCCTTACAAACACCATTAAGAGTGTACATTGTGTTATATAGTTTTGTTATAAATGTAGAATATAAATTATGTGATAGAGAAATAATTTATTCCTATAAGTGTTGAGGTTGTCCAAATAAATACATTATGTGTTAAAATTGATTAGATTCAATTGTCTATTAAATGTAATTAAATCAATGTAGATTTGAATACAATAACAAAATTAATCATTTTCTTAGGTAGTCATGTTTGGGTGTCTATGCTGGACTACTACAATTTGAGAATATAGATTATTGTTGAACCAAGATGTAACATGGTTAAATTAAGCCTATTATTCTAAAATGTGTGTATCAATAATATAGAAATACTAGCATAATGATGAGTAGGATTAAGTTTGTTAGAGTTTCCATGATCCTTGAGGGATAAGCTATCTATTTAGATGTTGTGACATTGAAGGGAAGCTCACCATTGATTACAATGGTGCAAAAAGATTTTACTTTCTCGGGAGTAGGCTAGAACCTCAAAGGTCTCATAATGTCATTTAAATGGGAGGAGAGAATGCACCTTTTAATTATTTTTCCATTGGAATACACCTAATGATAATCATATATCTGACAAAAAAAATCAATGACACTTTATGGTATTTGGTTATGAACGTAATTAATTAATTAAAGAGAAAAATTGATTTAATGAGAATGAAACTATTTGAGATCTCTCTAATGGATTCGTTGAAAAAACTTTGGTAACTTATACTTAAAGAATTAAAATAAGACTAGTCTACTCTTTCTTCATGTCTCATACACTCCTTTCCTCCATCAAATTCTAATGTAACTACTTTATTAGTTATTAATTTAATATAATGATGAGGCAATTATCTTCATCATCACGTACCTAACTTTCAATGGATCTTATATTATACACCTAGTTTTGTAGTTTTGTATACAAGCACAATTAATTAGGATAAGAGAACAACATATGGACATGAAGAGAGACTCGAGCATGCAAGTTAAACTTGTGTTTGTTTTGAAAAAGTAAAAACAAGTTTTGATAGGACCCAAAACCTTTACAAAGTACTTAGAGATAAACTATTAAAAGTATAATAGAGCCTCTACCTCAGCACTCCAGAGCATAAATAGATAACTATAGAGAGACAAGTGATAAAAAAAGTTTGCAACAAAAGAAACATAACAAGAGAGAGAAAAAAAAGGACATGACAACACAAAGAGACAACTAAATACATTTCATAAGGTCCCCAGCCTGGACTACCTAATCTGCATGTGATCAGTAGAATCCTTAAGGTATTTCAAATCCATGTCATCTTTGGTCTCTATCTTCCTAGTACAAGCCCGAGTGGACTTTCTAGGTTTGGTGACTTCCTTCGGGTTCTTCCTATCCTTGTCACCTCTGGTTTGCTCCATCTTAAGAGCCACGGTCCTAACATGATTAGTGTAGGACTTAAGGATGACATGACCTTGGTCACCAATTTTTGTCATAGCCTCACGTCTAATTTCTCCATGCTTTTATACAGGGTGTCACGTCTTCCATCATAGTCCCCATCAATGATCTTAGCCTATTTTTCTTTGAGGATTTTTTCCAGATTATAGACCTTCTCCACCATGGTTGGATATGCATCCTCTTTTCCCAACACATCTCTCATTTCCTCCAAGCACAAAAAAATAGGTTTATCACCAATGTTCATATTATTAAGGAGATTAACTAGACAACCCATAATACGGGTTTGATCTTTGACTCTGGCAACATCATCCAATAGTTTCCCAATAGTGCAAGTAAAATATACCAGGTAGTTTTTGTCTTTTATCATAGCAGTATCCCTAGTTCTCTCCTTGTTATTCTCCTTTTCATCAGTAACCTTTGTCCCAAGAACATCTTTATCAATTCTTTCCATGATTTCTTCAATGACCTAGTTATCATCTTCCACGTTCTCCTCTTCTTTCTATAGAAATTCCCTTAGGTTACCTAAATCCCCTTCCCAATTAACATCCTCCTTCCCACCAAGCTTATCCTTAGTACTGTGTGTGTGAAAATTGTACCTAATCTATAGACACAATACTTCAGTAAAACATTAGAGGTTAGCTATAATCAAAATCGTGCAAAATTGAAATCTAATCTAACCAAGTGATTTACTGCCTTCTAATAGGTGCAAGATTGATGTTCTCAGATTGTAATCGAGATTAGTGACCTAGACGACACCTAAATGAAGGATTTGAATGCAATTGATCTAGATATGAGATTGAATGCAATTAAGCTATTTCTTTTTATTTTTTTAATGATGCAATAAGGAATGAAAACTTGATATGAATCTATGCTAGATGAAATTGATATGCTATGAATGCTATTGAAAATTGATATGCAATGCTAATCTAACAATGATATGCAATATGAATGCAAAAATAAGATTGATCTCACAAAGATGTTGATTCGCAAGAGCTTTGATTCTTCAATTCCAATTCTCCAACGTGATTGTGTAACTCTTGAATTGATCTTGGCAGCGTAATTGTGCAAATTTGTGGATTCAGAATCATCTTTGTATAGCCATGCAAGCACAGCTTCATCCTCTTCAAATTCTTATTTGGATACTTGCTCCACCACAAAATCTCTTTTGTATGCTTCCATAGGTTCCTTAGGTTCTGATTTAGATTGCTTCAAAGATTGTCCATATGACTTGGGCAAGATAGGGAGAGATGTCAAAGACAAGACTAGCTCTATAGTGTATTCTCCCATCGCATTTTCTTTGATATTGATCTCTTTAGCAATGTCATCCATCTTAGATGTGGAAGAAACATTTAGCTGCTTGATGGAAGATTCTTTGTTATTGGGAACAAGCTTATTGGCACTTTCCTTCAATGTATTGCAAGTTGTACTCAGATCTATTGGGATAGTAACCTCCACTCCTTCATAGGGAAATTTTAAGCATTGATGGTATGTAGAAGGAATGGCTTGCATTTCATGGATCCAAGGTCTCCCTAGAAGGATATTGTAAGCCAATGGTAGATCAAGCACTTGACATGTGGTATCTTTGATGACCGGACCCACTCGAATGGGTAAGACAATGGTGCCTTTAGAAGATCTTTCCTGTTCATCATAGGCCTTTATGGTGATCTTCTTTCGAGGATCAATAGCCATCTCTAAGAATCCCAACTATGTGATTAAGTTGTAAGAATAAATGTTGAGGCTTGCACCCCCATCTATCAACACACGTTTGACTCGATGATTTTGGATCAAGACTTCTATGTGTAAGGGCTGATTATGTGGGTGACTCAAAGAGTTGTCATCTTCCTCTGAAAAGGAGATATATTGCGGAGACGTTAGATAACCAACCATAGTCTAGAATCTATCTAGATCTAGATCATCAGGAACATTAGAGCTGAGAAAAGCTTTGTCTAGGATATCTCTGTGAGCTGAAGATATTCGAAGTAACTCAAACATGGAGATTTTGGCATTGGTATGTTGGATTTGTTGGATGATGCTGTAAGATGTAGGTCTTGTATCCTTTGGATTGGAAGATTTCAAGGCAGCCTTCTATTTAGAAGCAGATGTGAGATTGAAAGGTATCTTAGGGACATTAGATGAACTTGGTGTTTGTCCTTTCAGATGAGCCTGAGCTTGTGATCTGGTAACTGCATTAGCTGAGGAATGATTTCTATCTCTTCGTATAATCATGATGACATTGCAGCTCTTAGAGAGACATGGTTCAACCATATTGATGACAGCATTGTTTCCAGGGTAGGCATAGTTGACTTTTGCCCCCATGTTAGGCTGAGAAGTGGAAACTCCCTTGCCATGTTGTGGAAATAGTTCTGTAAATGTTGTGTGATCATTATTGTTGGTAGGATTATCGATCGTGATGTCCCCTTGATCTATCAAGTCTTGAATGGTATGCTTCAAGTGGAAGCATCCATTAGTTTTGTGGCCTTTAGTCTGATGGAAAGCACATAATTCATTATCTTTCCACCAATATGGTTTTGGATCTGGATCAGGGCTTTAGATTGGTGGTAAAGAGATGATGTTATTAGCTATCAGGGTTCTTAGGGTAGATTCCAAAGATTCTCCTAGGAGAGTAAACTTTCATTTATTATCCCATCGTTTGAATGGCTTCTTTGGAGATGGTTCAGCAGATTTTCACTCTAAAGCTTTAATGGCTTTGGTGCCAAGGGTGAGATTGTAGGCCGGAGCCTTTGATGGGGTGTGGATAGTGTCAACAACACCATTAGAGATGATACCTTTGTTTCTATTCCAGCTCTTGTTTTTATCTTTTGAGCTAGATCTAGATTCAGACTTGTCCTTTTGAAGTGTGATTTCTCCTTTCTTGACAAGTACTTTCTCAATCTTGATTGCATTATCCACCATTTTATCAAAAGATACATGATCTTGCATTTGTAATGGATAGTTGAGCTCTGGAACAAGGTTATTGATAAAGATTTCAAGTTTCTCCATTTTGGGAATTGGTCTAGCATATAGAGAAAACTTCTTTCGCCACCTCTTGAGAAAAGTTAGGAATGATTCCCCTAGATATTGCTTGAGGTTACAGATATCGATCATGGTAATCAGATGTTGAATATTGTAGGAATATTGTTGATAAAACAATTTAATCAATTCCTCAAAATTTTTGATCGTAGAAGGTAATCTCGAAAACCATTGAATGGATGCTCCTCCCAAGGATCTAGGAAAAAGATGCATCAGATAGGTCGGTTCATGCATGAATTCCATGGAGTGCGTACAAAACTCTCTAACATGATCTTGAGGATAAGAGTTTCCATCATATTTGTCATACTTTGGTATCTCCACTTTCTTTGGAAATGGTGGCATATACAAGTTTCTGTCAAACGGAAAAGGACATAGGGCCTCCATGGAGAGCTCTTTAGGTTCCTTCTCTTTCTTAAGATTGTTAAGTTCAACTTGCATAGCATGCATCTATCTTGTCATAGCTGTGAGTGGATTTTCTTCCTCATGTGTGATGATATCTTCGACATTGAAGTGAGGAGGAAGTTTAGCTCCTTCCTGGGCTAATTGTAAAAAGTATGCCTCTCTATCCACTTTAAAGAAATGCCTCATCATTCTTTTGAATTCATCATCATTCTGACATCGATGGATTTTAGAAGGTGTAGGTTCTTGGTCAGCATTATGTTGAGAATGGGGTCCTTGGGATCCTCCTCCTAGAGAACCGTGGTTTGTCCCTACTTGAGACATGATAGGAGTTGCTCCAGATCCAAGATTTTTGACACCTTTTCACTTTTAACCCAAACAAAGCAAGCAGATTAATCCGACATGCTAAGACAAAGTTTTGTTCCACCAAGGTCTGTGATATCAACTCCATGTGATCTATCAACCTCTCCGAGGAGAGAATGTATCAATCAATAAGAGAGGACACACTAACCAATTTTGATTCACCAAAGCTCACGATATCAACCCCACATGATCTATCAACCTCTCTGGAGAGAGAATGTGTCGATCAATAAGAGAAGATGCACTAACCAAGTTGAATGTGAAATGCACTAAGTATCCTCCCTACCTACAAGGATTCTATCGTCAAGAAAGATTTCTCTAGGAATCCAATCTCTCAAGAATCATGAATAGTGTTCATAGGGCCTAATTACTATGTGAGCATAGATATATTCCTGAAAGAAAATCTACCAAAAGTACCCAAAAAGTAGAAAGAGGAACACTCAATGCTTAAAGTGAATATGAGATGAGTCCATAAGGTGGAACACTTAACACCTCACACATGCTGAAAATGAGTCCCCAACTTAGAAAACAAGTGAGTTGCTAAAAGCACAAAAGGGTTTCCAAGTGGAACACTTAACGTTTCTGTCCTGTTGACCCCTCCCCTTTATGGCGCTGAGATTGCAACCACGGGGCAGAAATGAGGGGCCGACAGATTAGCGAGTCCAATAACCCAAGATAGCAATCAAGATCAATCACAACTATTCTAAGACTTTTTAATGAATCCTTAAGGGGTCACAACCTAGTATCAATTATGCAAGTGTGTAGAAATAGATCAAAAGCATGAAAAGATGCACACAAGCTTGACATGTGAGAGATTTATTTTAAGTCCAAATTGAAATGTTTTTAGAACAAGGAGAATACCTTGTGATCCTCACAATGTGCTTAGTAGATTTTACCTAATTTTTAGCAATTCTTGCACTTTTCCCAATCAAAATCAGCAGAAATCAATCATAAATAGTAAATTTCAATTGTTAGGGTTAGCTGTCAGTCAAAATCCAAAAATCAAATCTGACAAACTGTCTGCAAAAATGAAATGACAATTGAAATCTGGTACCAAAACTCATACGACAGTGGGTATGCTCCCAGACGATAGTCCAGAAACTTGTACGACACTGGGTATGCTACCATACGATAGTTGAGCTCCCAAACAACAGTGGGTATGTGATGAAATGAGTCTTGATCTGATAAACTATCATACGATAGTGGGTCCAATATCATACGATAGTGGGTATGCTCCCATAGGACATTTGTCAGAAACTCGTATGACAGATGTACAGACAAAAATTAAAAATTGCAATTTTGCATAGATACAGAGAAGAAAAAGACAAAAATTGATAGAATTGAATTGGAAACCCATTTCAGGGCCCCACAGTGGGCGCCAAAAATGTGTGTGTGAAAATTGTACCTGATCTGTAGACACAACACTTCAGTAAAACATTAGAGGTTAGCTATAATCAAAATCGTGCAAAATTGAAATCTAATCTAACCAAGCGATTTACTGCCTTCTAATATGTGCGAGATTGATGTTCTCAGATTGTAATCGAGATCAGTGACCTAGACAACACCTAAATGAAGGATTTGAATGCAATTGATCTAGATATGAGATTGATTGCAATTAAGCTATTTTTTTTTGGATTCTATGATCAAATAAGGAATGAAAACTTGATATGAATCTATGCTAGATGAAATTGATATGCTATGAATGCTATTGAAAATTGATATGCAATGCTAATCTAAAAATGATATGCAATATGAATGCAAAAATAAGATTGATCTCACAAAGATGTCGATTCGCAAGAGCTTTGATTCTTCAATTCCAATTCTCCAACGTGATTGTGTAACTCTTGAATTGATCTTGGCAGCGTAATTGTGCAAATTTGTGGATTCGTTTGTGAAGAGCAGAAGCCTTAATTTATAGAAATCCCAGGCTTTGGAGGTGCATGGAAGAAAGCCATAAATCACTCAAATAACTTAGGTTGATTTTTGAGTTATTTTTAAATAAAGGATAATTAACTCACAAAAACATGCAAAAGCTAAGTTTTAACTCAAAATAGAGTTTAGCTTTAATTGATAATTGATAGTTATCTGCTTTTATGATTGTGCATGTTTTATTTATGAATTAATTTAATAATAGAGTGATTTATTTCCAACTTAACTGCTTTTAAAAATAAAACAATTGATTTATGGGTTAATCAATTATTTAATCAAACTTTTATTAAAAACTATATTATTAAATAATGACAACTTGCTTTAATTAATTAAATAAGAATTTAATCAATTATTCATATGATATTAGATTTATTGTCAAAATTAAATAATAAAATTAATAATAGATAGAATTAAATTTAATTAAACAATTAAGTGGAAAATATTAAATCTAATTAATTAAATATGAAAATATTCAATTAATCAAACTTTAGGATAAATTGGATTTATCGCCAAATAATCATTAAATTAAAGATAATTAAGATAATTAAGAATATTACTAGGAATATTCCCTGATGAGGAATTTAAGATAATCAATTAGATTTGATGATGTTCAGATGTACCTTAGGTTAGGACTTCGATGTCGATTTTGTTTGATTTGTCGATGTAGGAGGTTAATGAACATATAGCCCATTTTTGAGGTATTACAAGTACTTATCATCTTCTCAAAGTCACAATCTTCCTCAAAAGAGATGACAATATTTATCTTACAAAGACTTTTGAAGATTTTTGGCTTCTTCCTTTTTTGTGGAAATCACCTCTTTTCCTCTTGCCACCATCTTTCTCCCCTTCCTCCTCATAGTCCTCATCTCCATAATCCTTCTTTGTAGAAGAGTCTTCCATAGCTGACTTACCCTTCTTTTTCATAGACAAAGAGCCTTTGAATTTTTTCTTCTTAGAGGTTTTAACCTCAAGGGTCTCCTCCTCATCATCTTCAATTTCATCTTTATACAGTTCATCATTCTCATCCCCTTTGGTCTCTTCATCATCCCTAGCTCTACCCTTAATGAAAGGTTTTTCCACCTTCTTAGATTTCAAAGGATCAAACACCAGGAGCATTAAACCCTGGTGTGAAGCATGATCCCGTTAAGGATCCTTTTGAGTGTTATTGATGGTATACTTGAAAGAGCTCAACAAATAGTAAGGAAAACTAATTTTCTTGTTATGTCTAAAATGATTAAGAAATATAAAATTATGGCCATAGGCTTTGGTAAACCTACCATCAAGTGTAATGTAGTTAATAACAACATACAGGATAAACCTCCAAGGCCAAGAAATACACTTGGGGTCATGGTAAGATTTATCCATCTTCACTAGTCACTTTCTCTATTTCTATATATCAGGGAACCTCCCAGTAGCCTTATCAAAGATAATCCCATCTCTGTAGAATTTAAGTCCCTCCATGGTCATTCATGTAGCTTCAATGATGATATCCTTAGTGACCTCCATTTACTAGTTAGCCACTAAAACGCTTCCACTGTTCTGAGTTTTGAGGAATTTCTTGGTCATTGTCGAGGTTTCTTCCATGCATCCTCTCCATAAAATCCACCATACTAATTTTCCTCAGAATCCCCCAAACCTCCTTACTATGTTTCCATTCCTTGCCATTTGTAGGTTAAAACCTTTTCTTTCTTCCACCATATCTTTACTCTAGTTTTTCTTCATAGTGTCTATTAGTAACAAACCTCAATCACCGTTCTGGATGACACCTTCTTCAATATACTTCTCATACAATACATAAAATCCATACAAAATAAAATGTCTAGTCACATCATAATCCTTTGCAAGGAAAAAAGGAATAAATTAACATCACCTTGTAATGAAATCTCTTCATTAAAAAGCCAAGTTATAACTCCTCCTGCCTACTCCGTAAATGGTCATTATCAATTAATGATTTAACCTCAAAAGGAAAATCATCAACATCGTCCCATTTCATCATTGAACCTACCTTGCAGGCCAAGTTGGTTGCCCAATTAGAAACAATATTAGACTCCCTATAGTTCCATGAAATGACACATTCCTCAAAAGAATTAATAATATTTTCAAGTCCTTTTCCATTATATTATGAATTGTCCATGAGGGTTTAGACTCATTATTTAAACATTTTATAATATTCAAGGAGTCACCTTCAAGCCCTATTTTTTTACAGCTTTTATCCTTAACCAAAGTTAGACCATGTAAAGAAGAAATGGCCTTTACAACATGATTGGTTTGAATACCAATAGGAATAACTCTCACTCATTTATAGTGACCATTTTTATCTCTGATAGTCACACCACATCCATCCACCTCTAGATTCCATTTTGAAGCCCCATCAAAATTAACCTTCATCCATCCATGGGGAGGGAAATCCCATCTAGCTTCATTCCTCATAGAGTCTTTACTATAGCTACTAAAATTGCCTTTAATCTTCCTATTCTCAAAGAATAATCTATCCCCATCCTCCTTAGGTTTAATCAGATTGCCCTTTTAGTATAGGTTCTCCAACATAGCTCTCTTGATCTTATGGAAGACCACGTTATTAGTGGAAGATTTATTTATAAAGGCTCTATCATTTCTTTCTTTCTAAACACCCCAATAGATGTAGGGCTATATGAAATTCTAGACAATATCCATAGTGTTATTCTTTCAAGTTGATAGCCAAGAAGAGAAAAGGATTTGTAAATCCTCAGGAAAGATCCATTCCACATTAAGAAACTTTAAGAATTTTCCCCAAATTTTTCTTACATAGTGGCAATGAATGCACATATGATTAACAGATTATTCATCCTATTTGCATAAAAAATACATATTAGCCATGGTCAATTTCCTTCTTCTCAAGTTTTTAGTAGTCAGGATCTTATTCTGGAGCACGATCGAGAAAAAAACATTAAATTTATGACTAAGGCCCTTGCTCCAAGCTTTAGCCCAGCAAGGAATATGATCATTTTCATAGTATTGATGGTACAAATAAGATATTGAAAAGTTTCCATTAGTGTTATACTACCAAAAAAAACTATCCTCTTCATCAATCAAAGTCACAAAATTCAAGAATTTATTGAGATTCCTAAGGGAATGGTCAATAAAAGAGAGGTCAATACAATGATCTCTCTCCTAGTAGTCTGCCACTCTAAGGCCAAACCTTACCTTATACTAGTCCCTAAATATTTTCCATTCAAGAATCTCTTTTAAGGATTGATCCATTAGCCACTATTCATCCAAGAATTAAACACTTATGTCATTATGTACTTCCCATTTGACCCCCTTCCTAATAACCTCCTTATTCCTCACAACATTTTTCCAGATGAAGGACCCTCCAGGGTTAGCCTCATTACCAAGAAAAAATTTCAAAGTAGGGTGATCCTTATTATATTTGTTCTTCCAAATTAGTTTTGCAAGAAGATGATCATTTTAGCTCCTTATTCTACGCAATCCTAAGCCACTTTTATTAACTAGTTTACAGACCTTCTCCCAGGCTATAAGGGCCATCCTTTTCTTCTTTTTGATACCAATCCACAAGAAGATTTTCTAAATTTTTTCAATAGCCTCGCCAAACTTTCTGGGAATTTTGAAAATACTGAGAGCCAAAGAGGTAAGCTTTACAAAGTAGACCTCAAAACAAGAATCTTACCAAATTGGCTTAGAAAAACTCCCTTCTAACCTGCCAATTTACTATGGAATTTGTCCACCAAAAAGTGTCAAGAGACTCTAAATAAAGAGGGAGACCTAAGTAAGTACCAGGTAAAAACTCCAACTCACACCCCAAAATCTTCTTAATTTTCAATTTTCATTTATCAGGGACATTGAAAAACAACACATAACTTTTCCCCTAGTTAATGAACTCTCCTTAAGATTTACCATAGTTTTCTAAATCCTTCTTAATGTTTTTAGAATTCTTAATAGAGGCTTCCCCCATCATGATAGAATCATCAAAAAATTGCTGGTGAGAATAGACTTGATAAGCAGATGAAGGATACAAGCCTTTAAGATCACCTTTATGAACCATATTATCAATGAACCTTCCCACACATTTAGCCATGATAACAAAGAGGACAAGAGATAAAGGTTCATCCTACCTCAATCCCCTAGAGGATTTTTAAAAAGGGGTGGGGGGTCCATTAACAAAAATAGAAAAGGTAGCAGTGGAAATGAGCTGTAAGCTAAGATCATGACTACTCTTTTTAAAACCAAAGGCAATAAGAACTTTATGCAAGAAAAAACCAGTCCACCCTATCATATGCTTTGGAAAAATCAAGTTGGAGAAGAAAGGATTCCTTTTTGGATAAAATAAGATAATTAACATTTTCATGAACATAGATAATGAAATCTAGAATTTGTCTACCAGGGACAAATCCATTATGTTTCCAAGAAATAAGATATGACAAGACATCAAGAATTCTAGTGGTTGAGACTTTTGATATTATCTAAATATACATAATTACATAAAGTTATCGATCTAAAATGATCCATTTTGTCTACCTCTTATTTCTTAGGGATAAGACCTATGAAAGTGGTGGAGATTTTCTAGCAAGCCAATACTGACTGTATGTTTGTCATTGAGGACAACATATGGTAAGTAGCATGTGTGGAAGACTTATGTAGTAATCCTTGAGTATGTGTAGCATGGACATGTTATCAACATGATATCATGGACATAGAGGAAAACTATTAGTACATACAGTTATGTAGTAGCTTATGTCAGTAGTGTTCCTGAAAAAGTTAGAGGTAGTGTTCTATAAGTGTTTGTCCATACAGTCATCATGGAGCCTTGCGCCTATGGATATGTGATGAAGACATGTTAGTGATATTACAATCATGGATACAAAGTCTGATGATCAGTAGAAGTGAAGTTATGCAGTCACTATTCACTGGTAGAAGTTTCCTATGTTTATTTAGAAGAGCCGACATAGATTATATTGGTTCAGGAGTTGTGCTTATCATTTCAGTATGCACCCTTGGATTAGTGATTGGAGATGAGTTAACAATGTTCGATTAAGAGTGTATGATGTAATTCATCTTGAGGAGAAAGTTTCAGTTAAGTTTGTAGAGCCGATAGTATGTAGCATGCATCTACATTTATTAATATTGGATAAGTCCCAGATTGTGTTGTGTGCTTAGGAGAGCCAACAAAAGTATTATTGGAATATGTTATGTTTTCTCTAATATTATTTCAAGGTGGTTCTAACAAGTTGACTTGATTATATCATTTACATGAAAGATATTTATAGGTAGTCATTTTTTATTACTAAGGCATGGTTAAGAGTGGATTGTGAAGAGTAGAGCAAAGTGTACAAAGTGTTGAGCCATCAGCAAAAGGTCTATGTGACCAAGTAAAGAGTTTGTGCTATACATTGGAACTGATCTAGATAGTAGGTCAAAGTGCAGTTCACCAAGATCCAAATATAGTGTGTATCTATTATTCAGAAGGTTGTAGCCTTCACCCCTTTGAGCAGTGAGCTCTCAGACAGTGTGTCCTCACCCCTAACAAGGTTAATTGTAAAAGACTCTTAACAAGGTCTAACCCTTGACCAGGTCATTGTACTAAATACATTGTAAAGAAAACTCCTAACAGAGTTAAGGATATTCTAACAAGGATCATAAAACACTAGCACAAATCATTAGTGGGTGTTGATTCCCATTAGGGTTTTAACCTATTTGGGTTTCCCCGTAACCAAAATATTGGTGTTGTGTTCAAATGTTCTTTCATTATGTTTACGCTTTATGTTTAGTTATACTTAATTGGATAAAGAATTGAAACTTGTAGATAATTGATTCACCCCACCCCCCTCCCCCCCAAGTTATATTTTGGGACTATTCCTAACAATTGGTATCAGAGCCAAGTGCCTCAGAAAGAAATTTTAACAGCTTGAGGTTGATGAGATGGAATTTTTTAGAAAAGATAGTCCTAAGTTTGATAGAGAGAATTATCTTGATTTGAAAAACAAGATGATGACACATTTGCAGTGCATTGCTTTTGATATTTTTGAAGTGGCTATCAAAGAAGTTCAGATCCCCTCTCTAGCATATTTTGCAAAGGATGATCCTACTAGCAAGCAGAAGGATTTTTTCCATTAGAATGCAATAGAAAAAGAAGCCCTTATCAGCGGCATATCTGATAGAGAGTTTTTAGAGATAACGAAAGTAGACACAACCTACAAGATATGGAAGCACCTAGAAGACATGTTTGAAGGAGATAAACAAGAAAAGAATGTGTACAGAAAGACATGGAAGAAAAAGTACAATACATTGGAGAAGCTATCTAAAGAAAACATAAGAGCCTACAATCAAAGGATCATTGAAGCAGTTGTTGGAATCAGAAACAATGGTGGAGAAATCTTAGAAGAAGACAACATGGATAAGGTGATGACTACCTTGACACCAAAATATGAGAACAAGATAAACATCCTTGATGAGACTATGCAATTATTAGAAAATTTCAAAAGAGAGACCTTAATCACCATGATTGCTACTTTTGAGATATCAAGTTTGAAGACAGAGCCTAAAAGTGAGACAACCTTCAAAGCTTCGGTCCATGGTAAGAAATCCTTAAACACATCTGGTAATTTTGATGATGATAATGAAGAAAAATCTCTAGATGATTTCATTTCTATGATTGCTAAAAGAGAAAAGAAAGGAAAAGGAAAATATGAAGGTCAATTACCATTCAAATGATTTTTATGAAATAAGATTGGTCACTTTGCATCTAAGTGTCCTACAAGAGTTAAAAAGTTCAAGGATAACTACAAGCCTAAATATACAAAGGAATGCTACTATGTTGGAGATGGAGTATTAGATGAAGAATCAATAGATGAGGAAATTGGATTCAATTCTCTTGAAGATGAAAAGAATTCACAAGAGTTAGCACTAATTTCACAAGCTGACATGGGTAAAAGCACAATAAGTTGTCACCATTTTACAAATGAAAAGGCTAACAAAATCAAAGTTGTTCAACTTCAATAGTATAAAAATCACATTTATGTTTGGAATTTAAAGATGATGTAAACTAATTAAATGTGAAAAAATAGATTAAGTTTAGGATTAATATTTTTAATAATTCTTTTGAATAAGAAGTGATATGTTTTTTTAATTTTTAAAGATGATTTTTTAGTTGCTGAAAAATGCTAAAACTTAGGGGTCTAGTTCCCACCAAAAAATTATATGTAAATAAACATGTTTTCCCCTAATTTCAAAATATGTCATAAATGACATATATAGCTAGTGCATGAATAAATGAAAATTGGTTTGTGACCTATCTTTTCTCTTTTATAATAATTTAAATTCCAACTCACTAAAATCGATAGTTTTCATCTCGCAACATATTTTTCATAACAAATCTATCCCAATCAAAAAAAGAAATATATATTCTTGAAGAATACTCTCTCCTCTAGTCCACCATATGTTATTCAAATTTATTTGATATGATTTACTATTTTTTTCTTTATCTGAATCAACATCTCCTTGACTGTTAAAATACCTACTTGTAATATTTTTTAATTACAATAAACTATGTCTAATTAAAATAATATAAAATCTATATGAGGATATTCTTGACTCTGATCTCTACAAAAGGGTAATTTTTTATTTTAAAAAAAAAATCATTAAAAATATTAGGAGTTATTGAAACGCCACTTTTTCTAAAATAATTTTATTTTTATGGTAATTGGACCCAAAGTGGTATAAAACATGCATTTAATAGATATTTCCAATTGGAAAATTTAAAACACTTATCTAACTTAGCTAGAATGAATCTAGCTAGACCATATGTTTTACCAAAATTAATTTTTAGTTGGAAATACTAAAATTCAGCTATGCTGATAAGTTAGCCTAAAAGGTGACACGTGATTGTGCTTTTACCCACATCAGGACAAATTTGATCATTGATAGTGGTTGTTCACATCACATGATAGGAGACAAATATAGATTTGTTCATTTGGATAGATACAAAGGAGGCATGGTTAGATTTGGAGATAAAAATCCTAAACCCATCATTGGTAGAGGAACCATCACCTTGGATGGAAATAATAGCACTGATGATGTTCTTTATGTTGATGGTTTGAAACATAACCTACTAAGTGTTAGGCAGTTGCTTGACAAAGGTTACAGGTTGGAGTTCAATGGAAACAAGTGCATCATTAACAACAAGGAAGGAGAAATGATTGCATAAAGATCAAAGACTAAAGGTAATGCTTTTCAGCTTAATCTAGAAGCAAGTTGTTTTGTTGCAAAAGTAGATGAGAATTGTTTATGGCATAAAAGATTGTCATATCAATTTTGATAAAATAGTAAAGATTAGTAATGTTAAGGCAGTAAGAGACCTACCTAGCATAGAAAAGCTAGTTGATACCATTTACAGCAAATGTGTGATGGGAAAGCATGTGAGAAAATTCATTCAGAAGCAAGCATAATTGAAGAGAGAACAAGTTGGATATGATTCATATAGACCTTTGTGGACCAACTCAAACAAGATCATACTATGGTGAAAGGTATTTCATTTTGTTTGTAGATGGTTATTCTACAATGATGTGGGTTGCATTCTTGAAAGACAAGTCAGAATCATTTGAAAATTTCAAAATATTCAAAGCTGAGGTTGAGAATGAATCTGGACTAAAGATAAAATGTCTAAGGTCAGATAGAGGAGGAGAATTCACCTCTGGTAGATTCTATGAGTACGGTGAAGAAAATGGCATAAAGAGACAATTGAGTGCACCTAGAACCCCTCAACAAAATGGTATTGCAGAGAGAAGGAATAGGATCATCCTTGATACAACATGCACCATCATGATTGAAGGAAAAGTTGCACACACCTATTGGAGAGATATAGTCAATACAATAATCTATACAATCAATAGAATATAATTAAGGCATGGGGCAAACAAGACACCTTATGAGGTATGGTTTGGTGATGTTCCCACAATGAAATACTTCAGAATCTTTGGAAGAAAGTGCTACATCAAGAGGGATGAAGCAATAGGCAAGTTTGATGCAAGAAGTGATGAAGGTATTTTGTTTGGTTACTGCACTAAAAGTAAAGCTTATAGATGTTTTAATTTAAGATTGAAGAAGATCATTGAAAGTGCTCATGTTAAGATTGATGAAAATTTTATGGTTAAAGAAAGATTTCATGATTACTTACCTATGATTGAAGAATCACCTAGACCTTCCAATAGTGAGATAGTTGTTGAAGAGATGTTTGATAGCATTAATGTATTGTTCAATGAACCTAAAAAAAGTGAAGAAGAAAATCAAAAGGAGATGAGTCAGTATCACCTAAAGTTCCAATGTATACATCTAGATATCACTCTAAGGATAACATAATTAGAGATCAGAGTGGAAAATTCACAACAAGATCAAAAGTAAATAATTCAGAAAACAATGAAGAGATATGTTTACTATCTCAGATTGAACCCCTAAGTGTTGAAGATGCATGTAATGATTCAGATTGGCATGATGCTATGAAAGAAGAACTAGATCAGATTATTAAGAATGATACTTGGGAACTGGTCCCAACACCTAGTGATAAGAATGTGATTAGAACAAAGTGGATATTTAGAGACAAGATGAATGAAGATTGAACAATAGTAAGGAAAAAAGCAAGGTTAGTATGTAAGGGATATGCACAAAGAGAAGGTATTAATTATTCAGACCCTTTTACACCAGTGAGAAGATTATAAGCTATTAAGTTGTTTTTAGCTTTTGCAACATTCAAAAAATTTAAAGTTTATTAGATGGATGTTAAGTCAACATTCTTGAATGGAGAGCTAAAGGAAGAAGTATACATTGAGTAGCCATAAGGATTCACCTTATTAGACAAACTTGATATGGTATGCAGATTGAAGAAAGCCCTCTATGGACTTAAACAAGCCCCTAGAGCATGGTATGAGAGACTTGATGGATATCTAACAAAAATTGGATTCAAGAAAGGAGCAGTAAATTGTAATCTATTCATAAGAGAAACATCTGAAGGTCTACTACTTGTAACTATATTTATTGATGACATTATCTTTGGGGGTGATGACAAACTTAGTGAAGAATTTGCTAAGGAGATGCAAAGTGATTTTGAGATGACCATGATTGGACCTATTAAATACTTATTGGGATTAAATGTACAATAGATAGGGAAAGGTATTTTCATTAATCAGTCTAAATATGTGAAAGAGATATTGAATAAGTTCAAGATGGATTATTGTTAGCTAGTGGGTACACCTATGATAACAGGATGCAATATTACAAAAGAAGATGATTCTCTAGTAGTAGATACAACATTATACAAGTCTATGATTGGTAAACTCATATATCTTACTCAAACTAGACCAGACATTTCTAATGTAGTTTGCATAGTTGGAAGATTTGTAGCAGAGCCTAAACAAATTCACCTCATGGCAATAAAGGGAATATTCAAATATTTTCAGGGCACTATAGATTATGGTCTATGTTATCCTAACCCAGAGAATGTTTAGCTTCATGTATATACAGATGTTGATTGGGTAGGATGCATTGATGATAGAAAGAGTAAATCAAGTGGAGCAATGTTTCTTCGTGACACAATTATCACTTGGACAAGCAAGAAGCAAAATTATATTTCTTAGTCAACAATAGAAGTGGAGTATGTTGTAGCAGCCTTGAATTGTTCTATAATTGTTTGGATCATGAAAATGATAAAGGACTTTGGTATTCAGATTGATTATCCTATTGTTATTCATTATGATAACACTAGCACTATCAATATGTCAAATAATCATGTGATGCATGAAAAGACAAAGCACATAGAGATTAAGTATCACTTCCTAAGAGAATAAGTGGTAGAGAAAGAAGTCAAATTGGATTATGTGAGTACAAAGGAACAACTAGCAGATATATTCACAAAGTCATTGCCAAAGGATACTTTTGAGTATCTCATGCAGAATCTAGGAGTAATTCCCTTCCTTGATTCTACTTAGAAGAAAGAAGAAAAAGCATCAGTCCTTAGGGACTGATGGATGGTTGACTACTCTACTTCAGGATTAGTACCAGTGCTTAAAAGAGTTGGCACCCTTTTCCATTGATGTCAAAGGGGGAGTAATATATAGTCATGAAAATAGAAGTAAAGAAGGAGTAATATACTAAGGGGGAGTAGTATTTAGTCATGGAAGCAGTTAAGTTGAGAAAATGGAGAATATTGAAAAATATTGTAGCAAATGGAGGATCCATCCTTGGGGGAGTTTTGATGAGGAAATGGGAAATGTTAGAAAATAATTGATCATTTGGGTTGGTGGTGTTTTTCATTCCATATGTTGCCATCAATGCCAAAGGGGGAGATTGTTGGAGATTTTGTTGCAAGCCAATACTGACTATATGTTTTTCATTGATGACAACATATGGTAAGTAGCATGTGTGGAAGACTTATGTAGTAAGCTTTGAGTATGTGTAGCATGGGCATGTTATTAGCATATGGACAACTGTTAGTATAGACAGTTATGTAGTATCTTGTGTCAATAGTGCTCCTAACAAAGTTATAGGTAGTGTTCTATGAGTGTTTGTTTGTACAGTCATCATGTAGCCTTACGCCTTTGGATATGTGATGAAGACATGTTAGTGATGTTACAATCATGGACATAGAGTTTGATGATAAGTAGAAGTGAAGTTATGCAGTCGCTATTCACTAGTAACAGTTTCCTATGTTTATTCAGAAGAGCCAAAAAATATCATATTGGTTTGGGAGTTACATTTATCATTTAGGTATGTGCCTTTGGATTAGTGATTGGATAAGAGTTAACAATGTTCAGTGAAGAGAGAATGATGTAATTCATCTTGAGGTGAAAGTTTCAGCTAAGTTGATAGAGCCAATAGTGTGTAGCATGCATCTACATTTATTAATATTGGATAGGTCCCAGATTGTTTTGCGTGCTTAGGAGAGCTGACATAAATATTATTGGAATATGTTATGGTTTCTCTAATATGATTTCAAGGTGGTTCTAAAAGGCTGACTTGATTATATCATTTAGAGGAAAGATATTTATAGGCAATCATTTGTGATTTATAAGGCATGGTTAAGAGTGGATTGTGAAGAGTAGAGTAGAGTGTGTGAAGTGTTGAGCCATCGGTAGAAGGTCTATGCGACCAAGTGAAGAGTTTGTGCTATACATTGGAACTGATCCAGATAGTAGGTCAAAGTGCAATTAACCAAGATCCAAATATAGTGTGTATCTGTTATTCAGAAGGTTGTAGCCTTCACCCCTTTGAGTAGTGAGATCTTAGATAGTGCATCCTCACCCCTAATAGGGTTAATTGTAAAAGACTCCTAACAGGATCCAACCCTTGACTAGGTCACTGTACTAAATACATTGTAAAGACAACTCCTAACAGGGTTAAGGATCTTCTAACAAGGATCATAAAACACTAGTATATATTATTAGTGGGTGTAAATTTCCACTGGGGTTTTTACCTATTTGGGTTTCCCCATAACCAAAATATTGGTGTTGTGTTCAAGTGTTCTTTCATTATGTTTATACTTTATGTTTAAGTATACTTAATTGGATAAAGAATTGAAACTTGTAGATAATTGATTCACCCCCCCCCCTCTCATTTATCTCTTGGGACTATTCCTAACAGAAAGTACCATTCAATTCTTTCAAAATTTTCCTCAATCCTAAAAATTCCTTGACAACAGTAGTGACATCCCTCTCAATGATATGCCAAAAACATCTAGAATAAAAACAAGGGATATGCGTCAAGACCAGACACCTTGTTCCCTTCAAAAGAAAAGATAGCCCTTTTGATTTCAACATTAGAAGGTATAACAGCTAGGTCGGCATTCTAGTCCTCATTAAGGATGGAGGGAATACAATCCAAAAAGTCCCTTTGGGTATCCATATTCAAATTTTGTTCTTGTTTGAGTAACCCTTGGAAAAAAAATTTAGCCTTAGTTCTAATAGAATCTTCATCATCAGAGAGACACCCATTAATAATGAAATTATAAATTTTTTTCTCCATCCTCTTCTTAATAGTAGTCATGAAGAAATATTTTGTGTTCCTGTCCCTGTCTTTCAAAAAAACCTTACTAGACCTCTGTCTCAAAAAATTTTATTCTTTAGATATAATACCATGATATTCCATTAACTTCTCATTTTATTTTTTTCTAGATATCTTATTATACCCTTCCAACTTAATGCTATCTTGAATACCCTTAAATTCAGTGCAAATATTACTCTTACAGAAAAAGATATTGCCAAAATTCTCCTTATTCTATCTTTTAATATTGTCCTCCAAAATTTTCATTTTTTTAGCAAGAATGAACATATTTGTTCCTTCAACCCTTATCTTTCACCATTTCTCCAAATTGTGTTCCAATTGTGGATGAAAAGTCCACATCTTGTCAAACTTTGTAAGGAAATTTCCTTTTCATTGAAAGAGGGTCCACTAGAAAAGTGATAGGGTGGTGATCAGATCCAACCCTCACATGAGCAGACAAAAAACAAGAATAGTGCAAGAACCAATTATTACTAACCAAAGCTATGTCAAGTCTCACCTGAATCATATCCTTTCCACTTATTCTATTGATCCAAGTGAATTTTTTTCTATGCAAATCAACATCATGGAGAGCATGCTCATCAATGAAGTTCATCAAGTCCATTTTTCTATCTATATTCGATTGACTTCCCCACAACTTTTCTTTTTCTTTTTCTTTCAATAGAGTATTAAAATCTCCCATGATATTCAAACCATCAGAAGAAAAAACACTTTGAAGATGAGATAAGGTGTTCCAAAATGAATTTCTTCAAGGCTTAGTATTAGGAGCATAGATGTTGGTTAAAACCCATGAAGTTTTATCCTTGATGTGGCTAAATCTTACACAGGTCAAATTATTACCATGGTGAATGACATCAACTTTAATAATATCACAATTCAAAAGGGTATGAATACCCTCTGAAGCCCCTTTAGAGTCAACCCCACAAATATTACCATTTCTAAAGAAATTTAATCTTTCTACTTTATCCTTGGGAATTTTAGTTTCTTGGATAAAAAAGATATCAGGCTTATTATCTCTAATCATATTCCTTACAAGAGCTTTCTTATAAGGATTATTTAAACTTATAATATTCCAAGAGATGATCTTCATACCTTAATAAAAGAGCTTGTCTCTACGATGGTTTTTTGGCTTCCATCTGCAATATTCTTTATAGCCTTAATGGATCTTTTTCTTTGATTTGATGGTCTTCTTGGAGAAGGCTGCACCCCTCTCACATCCCCATTTTTGGAGCTTCTTGTATTTCTGACTAGCTGATTGTTTTTCTTATAATTATTAGATTTTATAACATCCTTAGATGCTAGAGAAGCATCATTTGGCCCACCATCACACCCCTATAAAGCTTTATTAATTCCTACAGCATCTTCCCATTTCAGTGTATGGTTTTATGAAAAAGTAATCCTCACCAAAACTAGAGAGCTCTGTGAGTAGTCATCAGTTCCTTCACCTAAAAGAACACATGGTTGAGTATCCTAAAACTCACTAGAAACCACCTGTAATACCTAAAAATGTAGTGTTAAGGAATGGAAATCAAGCTAAGCAGTCAATAATAAAAAACTAGATAACACTTATGCTAAGACCTACAAAATGGAAGCAAAACAAATCAAAAGTAATGTGAAACCTTCAAGAAAACCTCCAAGAGGTAGAGGATTTGTCCAAAGATTGGATGTGTGCTCATAGACTATGCTTCAAGCTTCAAGAGAGAAATGGGCATAATAACTTTGCTTCAATGGTGGATGAAAATGAAGGAGGAGAGCTTCTCTTTTATAGAAAGGGGGATGAAATGGATGGTTAAGATTAAGAGGCAAAAGGGGAATGAGCAATAGTGGAGATGCATCCAAGGGAGAGAACATAGATTGTGCTTTCTCAAATGCATAGCATTGTGACAAGTATCACAATGAGGGAGGATGAGAGGAGAGGTCAAATGCTTGAGGGATGTGTCAGCTTTGGAAGGTGTGAGAGGGGACAAGTGTGTAAGAGGTTTTATGATTTCTCATTGGAGGATGTGGAGATGTTGTCATGAGGGTTGACTTTGAGTTGGATTAGAATTTCTTAATCTTGGATTATGATTGTGCACAGGCTTAAGGGGTGATTTAGGCCAAGATTAGAGGGTAAGTGGAGGATTAGGGAGATGTGATAGGAGGAGAGAGAATGAGTGGAGGGTTAGATTAGCTAAGCATGGATTATTAGCTAATGGAGGAGAATTAGGATTTTTAGAATTAAATATTTTACTTAATTCCAAGTGGGAGGAAAAGGGGGTTTATGAATAAATTTATTTAGATAAATGTATCCATTTAAATTAATAGAGGAATAGGGATTTAATTAATTATCAGACTATGGGTTTGTCATTTAGATAATTAATTTGACTATAGTTAATTAATTAAATTAATTAACTAGGGGATGACATAAATTAATTAAATAATTAATATTTAATTAACAAGATGTCCTAGGAGAAGACTAGATATAATTACTAAATTATGTAATCAAATTTAGGTGTCTACATTTTTCCCCTCTTCAATGTAGTGTTTAAAATAACACTACTTCAAAGATATTTTTAACAATAAAGAGACAACATGAAGAATGGACTAGGTATTAGAGTTGCCCCAGTTATGGGTTAGGATGTGTGACTAGGAGAAAGGATTGATATGAGATGAGGATGAGGATGCCCCCTCGAGATGACGGGTGGGTTAAAGAGAACACAGGTGTAATCTTGAAATAGATGAGGGGATGTATGCAAGATGAGGTTAATAATGTGAGGCAAAGGAGGTGAGGAATCTTGCATTATGATGAGGTCTTTATGAGGGGCAAGATGGGTGAAAAATGGGATGCGAGGGAGATGTGATAGAGATGCTCTTGGGGGATTTTCTTTTTTGGGTTGATGCTTTGATATGGGATAGGGATGATAGGATATTTGTTTGAATGTTTGATAGGGTGGAGGATGTTTAGTGAATCTTGAGTGTGGGATGATCCGGAGGAACACCACCATGTAGTTTTGAGCACTTATTTTGATATAGAAATAGAAGGGACTAACCATAGTTACTAGGAACTTGAGGTCATGTCGCTAGCATTGCATAGGACTGACTTGAAAAAGACACATAAGGATTTCCCCAACATCATGCATGCACCCCAGAGGACACATCATGGAAATGATGCGAGAGCACCCACAAACAAATGACATTTCCCTAGTGCACCAAGTAACCCAAAAGGATCACAAGTGAAATGTGCAAGGGTCATGTCTGACTAACTCTCAAATAGAAAAGATCAAGACCTTGCCCCAAGCTCCACCATTCATAGAGCACCATGATATAAGGGATCATAGAGACCATGAGGAGGTGGAACAAGGAAGCTCAAGATAAAAAGATAAAGAAAGATCCAAAAGTACCAGAGAAATAAAAAGTATGTCACAAAATCTTTTTCCATAAAGAGGATGATGGTTGATGAATGATTTGATTCATCTGATATGAGGAATGATACATCCTACGAAGACTGATGATGGATTGATAGACTAGGATTCTAATGACAAGAGACATGGAAGACACTCAAACCTTAAAGGGGCTTGGGGATGATTGCTGAAGCACTAGCTAAATAGGGACACCGGTCATGATGAGGCAAGGACTGACCAACATGAAGGATGGGACCTAAAGACACATATGTACAAATGGGCCTAGGTGGGGACATGACTGAAACTATGGTGCAAGACATAGGATAGGATGCACAAGGGATTGGGGATGAAGGCTATGATGCAAAGATGGACATGATGATGCCTTGGTCGATATGGAAAGCTAAGATGGATTGATGGTGGGTGGGTTGATGATTGATTGGGAAGGATGCATCCCAATGATTATGATTGGATTAAGATCAAGGCTTGCAACAAGAAATAAGGATGTGATTGGATGGGTTGATTGATGCTTGGGTTTGGATAGCTTAGAGGATATCAATAGGATTTTCATATGATGGTAGATTGCTACTAGCATTAGGCTTGAATGGGTGACATTGGATTGCATGGGGGGTAGCCTAGAGGTAGATACCAATGACCAGGGAAGTACCAAGTAATGGAAAGATGGAGGAAATGCTAAGGGATGGGGATGGAGGAACTACTAAGGGATTTGTATAGAGGAATGCATGGTGATGTGGATAGAGGAATTGCTAAGGAATGTATGCTTGGGAGAAATTCTTGGGGATTTGGATACAGGAAAAGTTGGAAGATTTGGATGGAGGAATGCTTAAGATTTGGATGGAGGAAGATATGGATGGGGTGATGGGAAGATATGGATGGAAGGAGGTCTCCAAGGAATATGTTACCAAGGAATAAGATGCCCCTACTAAGAATAGTTCATGTATTCAAAGGCACTAGGAGGGGGTATGATAGGACGGAAGATAAGGCGATAAGAGGATGAGGAAGGTAGATGGAAGATTAGGAATAGTAGGTGGATAAGGGAAATGGATGGAAGGAAATGGATGGAAGATAAGTTGATAGGAAGGATGGATGGATATAGGATAGGTGTGCAAAAATCATGTATACTTGGTGGTCTTTGTTTCCATATCAAGATCCGAAGGAGGATGCAGGAGGTGAGAGATAAATGGGATGGAGTAGATGCTGGATAGGATGCGCTGGAAGGAAAATTGCCCCCAGTCATGGAGTGGATCTGGATGGAGGGATTACACATGACACCTATTTTCTAGGTTTTCATCATGGTACTTGTCCAGGGAACTTGAATTGCCAAGTTTTCACCATTGGATGAAAGTTTTTCTCTTTTATTTTCTTTTTCTTGTTTTTCTTGTTTTTTCTTTTTTTTTATATTTTTCTTGATTTTTTCCAATTTTTATGGATTTTTTTTTTTTTTGCTAACTTTTGTTGACTTTCTAATGTTGCTAACTTTCTAATTTTTCTAGATGTTAGTACAACTTTATTTTGATTGGTAGATTATGCAAAGGCATGGATGAGATCGGTGAGATGGGGGATATGCATGGGATGAGAGAGATGGTGGTAGAAATAGTTTGGATGGAACAATGGAAAGTGATTAGGATAGGAGGATGTTGTCAGGACCAACATTGGCACATGTTGTGAGATGGGTGGATGAAGTCCATGGATTGTAGAAGATAGATGTGGATAGGATAGAGGATTTGTGCTAGGAGATTTTGGGACATAGCTACCCAAAATGGATTTAGAAGTTGGAGGAGAAGACTGAGTAGCTAGTGGATTAGCAACATTGGATGCCATTGTGGATATTGTTGTTAGATGCATTCCATCTTTTTTCTTTGGGATCCACATCATCTTCACTTTAGCTTTGGTGGGCCTTTGTGGCCATGTAGAAGATTTTGCTTTAGCTTTGCTGGGCCTTTGTGGCCATTGGGATGTAATGGATTTCACTTTTTCTTTGATGTGCCTTTGTGGCCATTGGGATGCTTTGGATTGCTTGATTGGTTTTTTCTTTTCTTGATCATGTCATTTAGAGTGGATATGGCAATCCTTATATTTTTGTGGGTAGTTTCCTTTACGATTTGCTGAGTTGGGATCCAAATTGTGAGGAGCATTGGAAAGAATATGTGGAGGTAGATGGGATGGATGAGATATGGATGGAGAGATGGAAGGAGATTGAAAAAAATTATATATGGGAATGTGCCTTTGTTAATCTTGATTAGGAATGTTTGGATTCTGGATGTTGGATTGAGTAGGATAGGATGGGGGATGATATTTTGGGATGTAAGGGCCTAAAATGGATTTGGTATGTGGAGCATATGTGCTGGTAGATTTTCAGACATAGGGACCCAAAATGGATTTGGAGGATGAAGGAGGAATAGGATAGGTTATTCTGGGATGTAATGAAGGAGGAGGAGGAATGGCATTATATGATTTGGAGGGATGATGAGGATATGCAATGGTTTTTTTGGAAGGATGTTTAAATTTGGATTTAGCTATACCAACTATTAGCACAAGTAAAATTTCCATGGTTTCATCCTATTTTTGTGCCTCTGCAATATTTTTTCTACCATTTCCTAGCTAAACCCTAGGAAAATTTCATAAATCTAGCTCTTACAAGGAAAAAACCCTAATTTACCCTGGCCCTATCCTATTCTTGTGTTACTTTTCAGGCCACTTAAAATCTTATAAACCCACGTGCTTAAATAATTTCCCTAAGTATAGTGCCCAGCGAAATATTTTTCCTAAGTCCATCGGCTTTAATATTTCCTAGGTCCCAATGATTTTTTTTCTAATGTTTTCAGCTTGTATTTCCTGGGCCCCATTCTCTAACACCATCTGAATCTAACAGTGGGTGCATCTTCTCATGCGATTTGTCAGAGGCTTGCAAAGATGCGCTAGCCATCGATTCTTCTTTGTGACATATCCTTTCTTTGCAGCGGGTCCACTGCAATGTTGGCATAGGTGGCATTCTTTAATTTGTCCATGTAGCCATGAGTTGGACATTCTATTAGGTGGGCCTAGTATCTCAATCTAAAGATTCAAGATCTACAGTGGGTGCATGATCTCAAGGAATCTTTGGATCCCTTGAGATTATACACCAGTTGTCTGATCTTCCATGTGTTAGAGGCTAATGATTGTGGGTTTGAAGTGACACACAAGTACAAATGACAAGCTGTGATTGGTCCATGGGTGAATGACTAGATATGCTATTAGTGGGACCTGATTTTTTGAAGACTCAGAGGGTTCTGATATATGTATTCAATCAATGATTGGTGTAAGTTCTCATGAGATGTGTTAGAGCTTTGAGATCTTATGCTAGCCGTCGATGTTACTTTATTCTCAAGTGGCAGTATTAAGGTGGGTTTGATTGTCAGGTGGTTTTTATGTGCCACGGTGTGCTGAGTTGCCTGCTTTTCATTTGTCCACATGTTGATGAATTGGATTATGTCAGTAGGCACAGGTTTTGGTCTAAGGTTTTAGTGGTCCTAATAAATTGTTTGGCGGTCTGACAAAGGTTTAAAGGGTTTCACACATTCACAAAGAAAAATAACAGTGCTCTAAATCACTTGGTGTTTTAGTGAAGGAGGCTCGCATAGTTGCTAAAATTTTAGCAAAGACTTAAGTTATTCTGCTAATTGGCGAAAAGGTCTTCAGTCGCCAGTTCATGGAGTTAAAGGTGGGTTAGTGTTTTCACTTCATGAATAAGAAATTCCTTTGTCACCAGTTCGCTGAGAGTTAACTCGAGGTTTTCTAATGAGTTAAAGTTATAAAGCCCGCAAAACATCAGAATCTCATGGTCAAGTTATAAAGTTGATCCAATTTCAAATTGTGATTGTCGATATATTGCAGGTGCTATAAAGTAACTGTTGGAGTTCAAATTCAAATTTTTGAGGGTTTTCTCAGTGACAGAAAGGACTGGTTTTTAATGTTTTAGTGATTGGATTTGATTTGTTTGGTGGTGCTGATTGTTGCAGTGTGGTCGAGTGAGTATGATGATTGACTACAGGGAGTTTTATGCCATTGGGGGAATGAATAAAGGTGTTTGAGACATGTTGCAAGGGGTCAAATCAGAAGAATTGTTAGGAATTTCATGATCTTCAGTACATTTCTAGAAGATTTACCATAAGTAAAGATCAATTTAGGATCTGATTGCTTAGGATTACTTGGTTTTCCATCCAATGTTTTAATTGCTGATATGTTTGAATTGTTTGGTGGGTGGAAACCCTAACCCTTACCCTAGTTATCCAAAGCTTGTTGCATCCTAACCTATTTGGGATTCCAGGGTAACCAGGGGTATATAATGTGGAAATTTTGATTTTGTAGGGGTTCTAGTTTCGAAGTTCAAAAAATAGTCCCAAGTTTCTAGCCCCAGGGGTTTTGTAATATTTTTTTGATTCAATGTTTATTAATGAAAGAAGAGAGTTGCAGGTCTAAGCTATAATTTTCAAGCAAGGTGTCTTATGATTCATTGTGTACATAGAAGGAATTCATCATACTTAATACAAATATCTGGTTCTTATCTCTCATTTGTGTCATGTCAAGTAAGCTCTGAGTTTTCTAGCTCATTACATATATTTTTTTACCTATGTATCTTCATTCTTGAGTTCTAATCTAGGATTAGATTAAACTATTTTCTGGATGGGATATGGGTTTGTGCTTGTCTATGTAAGGATGTTTTGTAAGTAGTAGAGATTAGGGTAAATGTGTTTATGGCTATGAATTCTTAGGTATTCTCAAGTTTATGTGTCTTTGTGTCTAAGAACTCTTGCCCAATGGATGAGGCACTGGCCTAAATGAGTATTCCTCTTGTTAACATACACTGGTTGAAGTTATTGCATTCCAAGAAATTGAAATCATTAACCTTTTCAAGCTTTAAGTCTTTGGTTGTATAGTTGTGTTACCCAATAGTAATGGAGAGTCAATGAATGTGAGCTTAGCATTTATTACTTTCTTACTATCAATCTATTGTTGAGACCCAGTCTTTGGTGTGTGAAGTATAGTTTTCACTAGGTTAGGTGCACTCAGCTTGGTTTTGAAAAGCCAGAAGTAAATAGGGTAGTCTTGTCCCTATAGTTGGTCCAGTTACCCTAAGATCCTTATACATTTTGGAACTAACCAATCCTAAAATCTATCTGAAGGTATATTGGTAGCTTGAGAGCATAAGCATCCATTTTGAACACCAACAAGATGGAAACTCTACTGGGGAAATGTTACACACATCTATAATAACTAGTAGGTCATCATTGGAAGAAATACGGTTATTATTGTCCCTTGTCTTTTCAAGCTCATTTGGATATTTGTTAAGTGAGGAAGTTGTATTGTAAGATTCCCAATATTCTTGGGTGGCAACTCAAACATCTCTGCAGCAGTGCTAGTCAGTAGATTATTTATAAAATGAGTTACATAGGTACTAGGTCTCAGAGAAAGGAGAATCATGAAGGTGGAATGGAAGAAGGTATTCCAAGCACTTCTAGGCCTAGTCAGACAAGGGGAGGAAAGAAGAAAAGAAATGTTTCTCATACTTGGAAAAATAAAAAGGATACAAGACAAGAAACTCAAACCAAGCCTAGTGAAGAAGAAAATATTTCAGAATATGAAGAGGCTATTGATTTGGGATTGAACTAGTATGAGGATGAATTTGAAGTGGGAGATGATGAGTTTGACACTACTCTCCCAAAATCAGAAGAAATATTTGAAGAGGTCTATGAATTGGAAAGAAGAGTCCAAGAACAAGTTGATATTAGACAGCAAAGAGAAAAGGACAAAGAAGACAGAGTAAGATAAGCCATGATGAGGGCTGATCAGCTAAAGAGGTAGTTGTTAGATTTGGAGGCAATTAATTTTGTCCCAGAGCCTAAAAGAGTAGAGGAATAGCCCATTGTGCATAGAACACATGAGATAACTAGGCCTAGGGGATAAAGGCAAATAGAAGGCTGTCAGAGTTAAAATCAATGAACAAGTTCATGTTGAAAACCCATTAGAGAAAGGGTTGAGATTAGATGCGGACCTTGAGAAGGCTAGAAAAGAGAAAGAAATGTGGGCTAAATAATTAGAGAAAGAAGAATTGGAGGATACTGCTAGAAAAATAAGAAAGAAGATTGATTTTCTCAAACATACCTCAGGACCTTCAAATGTTCTGCTTCCTTTTTGGGGCAAGGTGGAAATCATGGTAACCTTGCAACTCAGACAAATGGCATTCCGGGTGCTACTAAAATTCATGTTGGTTTAGACACAAGGACATCTACATCTCAAGGAATAGACCCCCCTCAAGGAGTTCATGTTCATGAAAGGTACAAACAACTTATCTTTTTTGGTATTCCTAGTTATCCTAATGTAATTCCTTATGAAATTAGAAAGAAGCTCCCAAAGTTTGTTGGGAACAATGTCATCACATGTGAGGAACATCTAAAAAATTTTATGGATTTAATAGATGATTATAATGTTGAGCCTGATGATGTTGTAATGAAGTTATTTGTGCAATCTTTGATCGAAGATGCTAGGGACTGGTTTAGAGGATTGCCCCATGCTAGTATAGGATCTTGGAATGAATTTAAGAATTGTTTCAAGGAGCATTATGGAGATAAAACAAATGAGGGTTTTATTTTGAATGAATTCAATAACATAAAGAAAAATCAGAATGAAGAGGTCCTTGAATTTAATATAAGATTCCATAAGGATATGCATAGGCTCCTGCAAGTTATTAGGTTAGATGATAGAGTGTGTCTTGTGAGATACTTAAATGCTTTTGATGCAAAGATGGGTTACCTTTTAAGGGATAAGAACCCTATAAATCTTGGGGAGGCTTACAAGTTGGCTATCAACATAGGAAGTAATAGAAGAATATCAAGAAAATAAGGGAGAAGAGATGATTATAGGCCTCAAGTGAAAAATAAGAAAGAGATGGGAAGGTCTGCTAATTTTAAGCCAAAGAAGGAGTATAATCTAAAGCAGATTCTAAGTGCTTTAGAGGATCTAAAGCCTGATGAAAAAAGAAACAATAGGGTTGTAACAAATGACCGGCCTGTTTCAAGTAATTTTAGCAGGCAACCAAGAATGCAAAATTACCCATACAATACTCAGTGGAAGGATGGCAAGTCCATTTTTCTAGTTAAAAGGGATAGGCTTGATGATAGGATTCTTGATCCTTTGCAAAGAAATTTAGTTAACATGAATGATGATATCCCATGGTGTACTGCTTGTCAATCTCCTCATAGTCAAAAATATTGTGTTATTGCTCTGAATTTATCTGAGAACCAAGAATAGGATGAGCAATATGATCAGAGTGGTTGTGCAATGACTTCTTCACATGCATGGGATGAGGTTGACTCTACTGATGATGAGGAAGAAGAATTTGATAATGTTGGATGTGGTACAGTGAAGTATGAGGAAGATGTTTCCTTAAGGAGACCCTTTGATGAGGAAATTGCTCAAATCACTGCAGACATGGTCACTCAAGCTAGGAGCAATTATAATCTGAGAAACAGGATAGTTGGAAGCACAAATGGTAAACCTGGTAGCATGTTTATCAAAAAATTAGAAAAGAGTACACAACAGCATGAGGAAAAGGAGAAAGATGTTGGTGTTGTCAGTAAGGTTAAAGTAAAAAAGAAGATGGGACCTACTACAACACCTCAAGGTAAAGAAAAGACATCAGAACCAGTTGTTCCTATACCTTAGAAGGATGATGAGTTTCTACACAAAGGTAAATCTGACTTGACTATCTAAAAGGAAGATAAAGATGTCACTGAGATTAAGGAAGACATGGGAAACCATACATATGTTCCCATTGATATGACTAAATTGCTTTCAAAAATAACTATCAAAGTTCCACTTTTGGAAATGATGAGGATAGAAGAGCACAAGGTGAAAGCTTTGGATTGGGTAAATGGTGCCTCTTCTATAAAGGTCCAAGAAATGAACAGAGGTGATAAGCATGTAGCTTCTTTAGATGACACACCTGACAGTAAAAATGAAGAAATTGTCTCTAAGATCCCTTAGATATTTTTGAATGCAAATGCTATAAATGCTACATCAAGGACAATTGACCCTTTTTTCTTGTCCCTTATGATAAATGGAAAATTATTGAAGAATTGCATGATTGATTCTAGAGCACCAAACACTGTAATGCCTACAAAGATCATGAAGTCATTGGGACTAAAGGTTGATACACCTCATGGGAGATGCCAAGCTATGGAATCAAGAGAAGTACTAGTTATTGGTACCATTAAGGCTTTGCCTTATAAATTAGAAGCATTTCTTGACAAACAACTAACTATGAGTGTTCTTGTAGTTGACATTCCTTCTCAGTATGGAATGCTATTATCTAGAAAATGGAGTGCTTCTATGGGAGGAAGTATTCAATGTGACTTGTCTTTTGTTACTTTTCACATTGAAGGAGAAAGTGTGAAAGTTTCAAGGGAATCTAGAACTCCACATATGATTGAGGAGGATGAAGATGACAATATGAATTGTTTTGTTGACATTGACATTGGCTCTTTCCAAGTTCAGGAGAGAGAAGTGCAAGAAAAGGTGAAGCCTATCCTTCTGGCTGATGATGAAAATAATATGGCAGAAGGTAATGTCTTATGGACCCTATATTTTGACGGAGCAAGTTCAAAGGAAGGTGCCAGAGCAGGAGTGCTATTGATATCCCCAAGTGGTAGGACTTTCAAGTTTTCTTTCACTCTCTTGTTCCTTTGCACAAATAATGTTGTTGAATATGAGGCCCTACTGATTGGTTTGAGACAAGCATCAAAACATGGAATCAAACATCATAGGGTGATTGGTGAATCTAATTTAATAATTTCTTAGATTAGATCGAGGTATGCATCAAAGAATCAAAGGCTGAAATAATATAGAAATGTTGTTTGGGATGAAATTGAAGGTTTCAATGCCTTTGGTATTGATTGGGTGGATAGAAGCCAAAATAGGATGGCTAACTTATTGGAAAACATAGCACTAAGGCCAGAGGATATTACTTTTGTGGGGATATCCAAAATTGAGTGTAAGTCTATGCCTTCTATCCCAGACAATGTTGAGAATTGGCAAGTATTTTATGATGATTAGGATATACTAAGGTTTTTGCAGTGTGATTCTCATTTTGATGGTCAGGAGATGGATTTCAGCACTTATGTTGACATTATAAATGGAAAAGAAAATGTTCTTGGGAAGGAAGTTTTGCAATTGAGATCAAATAGGATCCCAAAGGGATTGGTTACTCTTGAGAGGGCATTTGATGATAAAGAAAGGACTTGTTTTCCTAAATTTGTTGATAAGATAAATGATTTGGAGGAAGAAAATTTAGGAACAAGTCAAATACCTAAAAATGTTTATATAGGAAAATGTTTGTCCCAAAGAACTGGGAATAATCTAATTGATCTTCTCAAAAAATTTAGACATGTCTTTGCATGGTCTTATGATGATTTGAAAGCCTATAGAGAGGATCTATTCCAGCATGAAATACCATTAAAGGAAGGTACTAAACCTTTTAGGCAAAAATTAAGGCCTGTGAATCCTAACTTGGCACCAAAAATGCAAGATGAACTCAAAAGGATGATGGATGTTGGCATCATCAAGCCTGTCAAACATTCTACATGGGTGTCAAACTTGGTTCCAGTCATAAAAAAGAATGGTGACATTAGGTTATGTGTTGATTTTAGGAACTTGAATGTCAATTCTTTGAAGGAAAATTATGGTTTTCCAAATATGGAGAATATGTTACAGAAGTTTACTGGATCAGAGTTAATGTCCATGATGGATGGTTTCTCTAGATATAATCAGGTCATGGTCAAGGAGTCAGAATAGTTCAAGACTGCATTCACTACCCTTGGGGAACATATGTTTATGTTAGAATTCCCTTTGGTCTAACAAATGTAGGAGCTACTTTTTAGAGAGCTATGGATGTGGCCTTTGCAGACATCATAAAAAAATTCCTAGTGGTGTATTAGGATGATCTCATAGCATATTCAGATAAGGAAGATCAACATTGTGAACATCTTGAGAAGATTTTTATCAGGGCTTTGGAGTATGGGATTTCTTTGAATCCAAAGAAGTGTTCTTTTGGTGTTGTGGAAGGAAAGCTCTTAGGACATATTGTGTCCAAGGATGGAGTGAAGATTCACCCTAAAAGGGTTATGGCTATAGACAAGGTTTCACCACCTAAAAATGTTAAAGGAATACAGTCCTTCTTTGAGCAGGTAAACTTTCTAAGGAGATTTGTTACAAATTTTGCAAAAATTAGTATCCCTATCTCTAGAATGTTGAAAAAGGAAGAAAAGATTGAATGGAATGAAGAAGCAGATGAATCTTTCAGAAATATCAAAAAGGCCATCAAGGATGCTCCTATTTTAAGGACACCTGATTATGGTAAGCCCATGTAGATTTTTTCTTTTTCTTCTTGTCATATAGTTGTAGCAGTTTTATTGCAGAAGAATTGTTGGAAATATAGATGTAGTAACTAAGAGGGGGTGTGAATCAGTTAACCACAAAAATATTACCACTAATCACTTAAATATCTTAACAAATTATTTACTGTGCCACTCGGTAAATATACAAAGAAATGATAAAAACTTGATCCTTGAAGTGTGTAATAATTAAACTATTCTTAAGCATTCATCACTAATTAACTTACATGAATTAAAGAAAATAACATGAACACAAGAGACACTAGATTTACCGTGGAAACCCAATATGGGAAAAACCACCAATGTAACTAGTTACTATTTTTCACTCTTTTGAAGTGATGTCGAGTTAGAAGCCAACATAGTAAAAGGTTACAAAACACACTATTAGGTGTGACCTTGTTAGAGGATTTAATCACCTTGTTAGGAGTGACCTTGTAAGAGGTCTTGAAACAATTCAATAGAACTGTTACCTTGTTAGAGGATTTACAAAATGGTTGTTAAACCAACTCGGTTAAGAGATTTTGATATCACTGCTACAATTGCTAGAGAGTAACAATGAAATGACCTGCAACTAAATTATTGAATATAGATCTCTATTCTGTTTCACTAGATCGTTACCAATCAATTAAATCTTTGCTGCTCCTCAAGGATTCTAACCATCCTTCAAAATTTGCACACACCTTTCTTCAAAATGATTTCTACATGCTGTATATGTTTTATTCACCACTTGACCTTCTATATATATATGCCATTTCGTAATCATTTAGATTGACAAGTCGGCACTAATAATTATTATAACAGTCAGCAAGGATAAACAAACTATAATAAAAAAAATTCTTTGAAAGGGTCGACCTTGCTTAGTAAACATTAATCCTGAAAAGATTTCCTTCGGTGACCGAGAGAACTCGGTAACCACAGAAAATTTTACAACATCCTTTGGAGGCTGAGAGAGCTCGGTAACCACTACTTTTCCTTAGATAACCGAGGAGGCTCAGTTAACACTCTTACCCTATCATGTTTCCTTTAGACACCTGAGAGAACTTGGTAGACACTAAAAACTACCTAGCTGACCGACTGAGCTCGGTAGATACTGAGAATCTCTTAGGTGACCGACTGAACTCGGTAGATACTGAGAGCAATAATTGATATGACATTTGTGTGACATCAAAGACAACACATAGCTAATACAAACAATGTCCTTTAGACAATTGTATCCAACAATCTCCCTCTTTGGCATTGATGGCAACACAACATGTCATAGCACAATGAAATTTCATAGAGAAACCAAGAGTAAGAAACATATCCTTAGCTTCATTCTGATTCCCATCATCTTCAAAATTCTTTCTCTAACTTTGAACTCTCCCTCTTAACTTCTCAAATTATTCTTCTTAGAAATTTCTTGAAATCATAGCAAACTCTCCCTCTTTGACAACACATGCCAAAGACAACTTGCACAATTTCAGTAAATATCAATGTACCTTATGTACTGATTCATATGCAATGATTCTTGACTATGCTACATAAACTGATTGATCTTCAACATGTTCTGGTTGATGCATCACTAAAACTTTATTTAGTGAACCTCAGACAGGGGAGTGACCCCTAACTTGCCTCTTAGATACAAGAATGCATCCTTAGGTAGTGGCTTGGTGAAGATATCTGCAATTTGTTCTTTTATATGAATATATTCCAATCTGATTTCCTTATCCTGCATCAATTCTCTGACAAAGTGATATTTAATTACAATGTGCTTGGTTTTGGAATGCATTACTAGATTCTTTGAAATATTTATTGCACTTGTATTATCACAAAATATAACAACTGGTTCTTTGATCTCAACCTTCATGCCTTCCAAAAGTTGTTTAAACCATATAATATTAGAGCAGTTTACTGCTGCAGCAACATATTCTACTTCTATTATGGATTGGGATGTGTAGTTTTTCTTTTTACTAGTCCAAGATACTAACCTCTTGCCAAGAAAGAATGCTCCACCACTTGTACTCTTTCTATCATCAATGTTTCCTACCCAATCAACATCAGTAAACACTTTTAAATCTAGATTGCCTCCAAATTTATACCACAAGCCATAATCTTTAGTTCCCCTTAAATACCTCAAGATTCTTTTGATTTCCATCATGTGATTTTCTCTGGGTTTAGCCGAGAATCTTGCCACTATTCCAACTACTAAGGCAATATTAGGCCTTGTGTGTACTACATACTGTAATTTTCCAATCATTGATTTGTATAAGGTCTGATCTACTTCTTTTGAATCATCTTTGGTAAGCTTTAGTCCAGTACACATGGGTGTACCAACTGGTTTTGAATCTTTCATACCAAATTTCTTAAGTATTTCCCTGATATATTTAGACTGAGTAATGTAGATACCATTTTTGTTCTGCTGAATCTGAAGTCCAACAAAGAATTTTATCTGACCAAACATAGACATTTCAAATTCTTTGTTCATAAGCTCTAAAAATTCTTTGCACTGATCATCATTTCTTGTAAACATAGTATCATCCACAAATATTTCTACCAAAATAATTTTGTTATCTGATCCTTCTTTGATGTATAAATTATTGTTGTCATTAGCCCTTTTGAAATCAATCTGAGTAAGATAGTTATGTAATCTTTCATACCATGCTCTAGGAGCTTGTTTCAAACCATACAATGCTTTGTGTAATTTGTAGACCATATCCCTTTTGTCTGGATCAATAAAACCTTCAGGTTGCTCAATGTAGACTTCTTCCTCAAGAATACCATTGAGAAAAAAAGATTTGATATCCATCTGATATACCTTAAATCCTTTATGTGTTGCATATGCAAGTAAAGTCCTTACACATTCTAATCTTGCAACAGGAGAAAAAGTCTCTCCATAATCTATTCCTTCTTCTTTAGAATATCCTTTACATACCAATCTTGCTTTGTTTCTTGATACTTGACCATCTTCATTCAACTTATTTCTGAATACCCATTTTGTCCCAATTATATTTTTATCTTTAGGCCTAGGTACAAGAGTCCATGTCTTATTTTTCTCTATTTTCTCTATTTCTTCATTCATAGCCTCAATCCAACTTTCATTTTCTAATGCATGTTTGACATTTTTAGGTTCAAAATCAGCAAATAAACATGTACCTTTTAGTTTACTTCTTGTCATAATACCATCTAATTTGTTTCCAATAATCTGATCTGGTTTATGATGCTTTTTGATGTACTTGGCTAATACAAGTTCCTTGCTTCCTGAATGAGTTACATTGTCATCTTCTTCATCTTCAGGTTTAGATTGCTCAAGCTCGGTAGATACTTGCTCGGTAGCTTCAGATTGAGACTCGGTACTTTGTGACTCGGTCTGAACTTCTTATTGTGACTCGGTTACTATACTAGGCTCGGTACATGTAGTCTCCTTACATGTATCTGGCAATGTATCAGGTTCGATGTAAACAAATTTTCTGTAGTCCTCTGGTTCCATTTTGCTTTCTTCTTCAATCTTTTCTACAAACTCATCAATTCTCACATGTGCACTTTCTATAATTTTGTGAGTAGACAAATTTAGACATTTGTATGCCTTACTTTTGCAAGAATATCCCAAAAATATTCCTTCATCACTTTTTACATCAAATTTTCCTTTTCTAGATTCTTTTAAGATGTAACAGTTACTACCAAATACTTTTAGGTAACTTACATTTGGTTTGTAGCCATACCATAGCTCATATGGAGTCTTGAATGTGTCTTTTCTCAGCTATACTCAGTTCAAGGTATGAACTACAGTCCTGATAGCTTCCTTCCAGTTTTTCATAGCAATGTTCTTTTCAATCATTAGAGTCCTTGCATAGTCCATGATAGATCTGTTCCTTCTTTCGGCTATTCCATTCTGCTCAGGAGTTCTCAGGGCTGATACCTGTCTTTTGATTCCTCTTTCAATGCAGAAATTATTGAATTCATTGGAGATGAATTCACCACCTCTATCTGATCTCAAGCATTTTATTCTTTTTCCTATTTCCTTTTCTACTCTTGCTAAATACCATTTGAACTTCTCAAATGCTTCAGACTTTTCTCTTAAATATATAATAGTCATCATTCTAGAATAATCATCAACAAAGAGAATAAAGAATTTTTCTCTGGTATAGCTCTCAATTCCAATAGGTCCACATAAATTAGTATGCACAATTTCCAAAATATCTTCAGACTGATAATTTTTACTTTTGAAACTAGACTTTCCCATTTTACCAATTTGACAATTCTTGCATAGACCAACATCAGGTTTCTTCAAAGTAGGAATACCTCTTACTTTCTTGAATTTTCTTATTTTCATCATGTCAAAATTTACATGACATAACCTTTTATGCCATAACCAACTTTCTTCAATTTGAGCAATAAAACATGAGTAATCACCAAGATCAAGATAAAACAGGTTACCTTTGGTTTGTTTGCCTGATCCTATCAGTTTTCCTTTGTCATCCAATAGTCTTGCTTTTCCATTCATGAATTCAACCTTGAATCCAATGTTGATTAGTTGTGCTACACTTAGAAGATTATGCTTTAGTCCTTCAACCCAATATGCATTATCACATATAAGTTCTTTGGTTAATGAAATTTGTCCCTTTCCTTTTATACAACGGGGTTCATTGTTTCCAAACCTTACATTACCACCATCAAAGTTTTCAAAGTGTTCAAACTTGGTCCTATCACCAGTCATATGATGTGAACATCCACTGTCTATAATCCATGTATCATTCTTCCTTATATGAGAGATAAGTGCCATCTCATTTTCATCATTATCATATTCATCTTTTACAGCAATGAAAACAATTTCTTCTTCACTATCATCTGAATCTTTAGCAAAAAAACATGTTTTCTTACCTTTATCCTTGAATGATTTGAAATTTTTCTTGCCATTGTACTTGTAATTTTTCTTCTCATCTTTTCTTTGCTTGTTTGGACACCTAGCTGCAATATGACCAATTTCTTCACATGAAAAATAGATTAAGGGAGTTTTACCTTTGTATTTTCCTCTCCCTCTTGAATACTTCTTTGCAAGTAATGCTTCAATAACTTCAAGATCACTATCAGAACTTTCCTCTAATTCTTCTTGACTTTTTGATTGGGTTTTCTTCCCTTTCTTGAGTGAGAGTTTGGCCTCAAAAGCTGATTCAATATTTTTAGAAGTTGGAACATAGTTGTCATAGTTATCCATTTCAAAGGCTGTCAATCTTCCAACTAAGGCATCCAAAGTTATATTGTGATTTTCTTCACATCTTCTTTCTTGAATAGCAGAAACTCTTATTGCATAAATAGGGAGTAATGTTCTAAGAACCTTACTTATAACCATTTCATCATGAATTTTTCCTCCAGAAGCTCTGATTGCACTAACACTTGTCTTGATCCTTTCAACATATTTTGCAATGTTTTCTTCTTCTCTCATTTTCATTTGATCAAACTGTCCTCTTAGGCTCTCTGCTTTGGCTCTCTTCACATTGTCATCACTACCATAGATTTTCTTTAGCTTGTTCCACATTTCATGAGTAGTTGTGCAGTCTTTGATTTCATCAAATTTTTTATAGCTAAGAGCTAATGCAATGTTTATCATCATAGTGTTATGGTTCTTCTTCTCTGCAATGTCTTCCATAGTTAATGTGCCAGTAGGAATTGTATATTCTTGATCAATATATTTGCATCCTAAATCACCAATGGAAGCCAGATGTAGTCTCATGAGACCTTGCCATGCTAAAAGGTTTTTTTTTTTAAGCCTTGGAATTTCTCTTTTGTAAGACATCCTGATCTTTAGGTTAGGTCCTTGAAACCCTTCCTGCAAGCACAAAAAGCTTTGATACCAATTGTTGGAAATATAGATGCAGTAACTAAGAGGGGGGGTGAATCAGTTAACTACAAAAATATTACCACTGATCCCTTAAATATCTTAACAAATTATTTATTGTGCCACTCGGTAAATATATAGAGAAATGCTAAAAACTTGATCCTTGAAGTGTGTAATAATTAAACTGTTCTTGAGCATTCATCACTGATTAACTTACATGAATTAAAGAAAATAACATGAACACAAGAGACACTAGATTTACCATGGAAACACAATATGGAAAAAACCACCAATGTAACTAGTTACTATTTTTCACTCTTCTGAAGTGATGCTTGGTCAGAAGCCAACCCAGTAAAAGGTTACAAAACACACTGTTAGAGAATTTAATCACCCTGTTAGGAGTGGCCTTGTAAGAGGTCTTGAAACAATTCAATAGAACTATTACCTTGTTAGAGGATTTACAAAATGGTTGTTAAACCAACTCGGTTAAGAGATTTTGATATCACTACTACAATTGCTAGAGAGTAATAATGAAATGACTTGCAACTGAATTGCTGAATATAGATCTCTGTTCTGTTTCACTAGATCCTTACTGATCAATTAAATCTTTGTTGCTCCTCAAGGATATCTGACCATCCTTCAAATTTGCACACACCTTTCTTCAAAATGATTTCTGCATGTTGTATGTGTTTTATTCACCACTTGACCTTCTATATATATATGCCATTTCATAATCATTTAGATTGACAAGTTGGCACTAATAATTATTATAACAATCAGCTGGGATAAACAAACTATAATAACAAAATTCTTTGAAAGGGCCGACCTTACTTGGTAAACATTAATCCTGAAAAGATTTCCTTCGGTGACCGAGAGAACTCGATAACCACAACAAATTTTGCAACATCCTTTGGAGACTGAGAGAGCTTGATAACCACTAATTGATGAAGGGTGCTCCCCTTAATACCACAAACACATAACAGAAACAGAGAAACCACAACAATATGCAAGAACAGAAAATTGGCTTCTTATTATCTCCACAAATGTGGAATTACAAACTTTTAGAATTACAATATGCAAAGCCACATGGGGATTCCCTTACAATATTCTGTAGGACAAAGCCTCGAATCAATACCCAGATCTACTACCCAGAACTATTCTGAACTGCCTAAGACAATAATACAGCCTTCTTTATATAGGCAATTTTTCACCGCCTGGGAAGGTTCCAGAATTTTAGCCAATAAGGCCGACCAAACTTAGAATTATTTTATTTTACATTTCATTACATCATAGTCAGCTCAAGATAACCTTTGAAACCTAAACATAAATTTTGAAGAAAATTATTTTTTGCCATTTCAGGTGGCCCAACTTCCGAAGACCATAAGTCATCACCAGTTGACCCTATCGGCTATTATAACCCCATTTCGGAAACGCCACGAAGCGCTCTACAGGCTTGATTGGTGCAAGCGCCTGTCACCCAAATTTTCGACCTCATCCGGGGCCTCTAAAGCCTTCAAAACTGAGTTCAAAGTTTCTGTACCCTACTGCCAATACCGAAAATCTTCAATATCTTCCAATATACACTTGATCTGGCAATGAAACTTTACTGGCAGACTTATATGACCAAAATGAACCTCCAAGAAAGAAATCAGATCATTCTGAGCACATACAAAAATTACCAAAAATAGTAACTTTCCATAAATAGCAGCTCTGCACAAAATAACCCTTATTGAATATAAAAACATAAATATTTTTGGGTGATGCAAGATTGCTCTTACACCCAGGATGCTCCTGCATCAGACACCCGGGGTAATTTGAGAAGTGACCCTGTCACGACTCAGGTGTGTAGAGGAAAACTAAGACAGTTAACCTCCTCCTTTGTTAGCCATGATGAATCTTCAATAGGTCATCCTTTCCACTTGACCAGATATTCTTCATATGTCCTGTTCCTTGTACTTCTGCCAACACGATTATCCAGTATATCTTCAATCTCCTTAGTGTCTGAACTAGTTGCTGGAATACTCCACTGTGCTGCTATGATCTCATCTTCAACACCTCCTTCATGATACTCTGTCAGATCTGAAATGTTAAACACTGGTGAAATATTTAGCTCAGTAGGCAATTCTACCTCATATGCGTTTCCTGAATCATGTTTCTTCAATATCCTGCATGGTCCAAACTTCTTCATTTTCAGCTTGTTATATGTACCAACTGGAAACCGCTCCTTCCACAAATGAACCATGACTTCATCACCGACCTGAAATTCCTTATACCTCCTTTTCTCATCTGCCTTAGCCTTATACTGTGCGTTCATCTTAGTAATATGCTTCCTCACCTCCCCATGGATGTTCTTCAAGTGTTCTGTAAAATCCTCAGCTTCAGCACTACTTATTTCTCCTTTATCTATCTTCCTTAATTCAGATGCATTTCTTGGACTACTTCCATATACAATCTGGAATGGTGATTTACCAGTGCTCCTGTTAACAGAATTATTGTATGCAAATTCTGCCTGTGGTAAAATCAAATCCCATCCCGTTGGCTTATCTCCAACCAAACATCTCAGCAAATTTTCTAAACTCCTATTCACCACCTCTGTCTGTCCATCAGTCTGTGGATGATGTGATGAACTGAACTTCAAATCCATCTTCAACTTCTTCCACATTGTACGCCAGAAATATCCAACAAACTTAGTGTCCCGATCTGAAACTATGGTCTTTGGCAAACCATGAAGTCTCACTACTTCTCTGAAAAACAATTCTGCTACATGAATAGCATCATTAGTCTTCTTGCAGGGAATGAAATGTGCCATCTTTGAAAATCTGTCAACCACCACAAAAATTGAATCATGCCCCCGCTGAGTCCTCGGTAAACCAAGAACAAAGTCCATGCTGATATCCTCCCAAGGCTTCTCTGGTACAGGTAATGGCTGATACAATCCTGTATTCTGCTTTACTCCTTTCGCCATCTGACATACTCTACAACTCTGTACAAACTTCTTCACATCTTGCTGCAACTGCGGCCAATAATAATTCTCACTAACCAAACCAACAGTTTTATCACGACCAAAATGTCCAGCCAATCCTCCACTATGCTTCTCCTTGATGAGATTCTCCCTCATAGAACTTCATGGAATGCACAACTGACTCCCTCTGAATAGCATATCATCCTGGATGATGAAATCCAACCATTTCGTCCTGTCTAGAGTAATAGGTTCTGTACAAGCTTTCCAAGCTTCACCAAAATCAGGATCCTCTGGATACAAATTCTTGAGTTCCTTGAACCCAACCACTTCAATCTACATTTCTGTCAGCAATAGTTGCCTTCTGCTAAGAGCATTTGCAACCCTATTAGACTTTCCACTCCTATGTTTCAAAACAAATGTATAACTCTGCAAAAATTCAACCCATTTCAAATGTCTCTGATTCAACTTTCCTTGACTATTCAAATATTGCAAAGCTTGATGATCAGTATACAAAACAAACTCCTTAGGAAGCAGATAATGTCTCCACTTCTTTAATGCCTGAACTATAGCATAAAATTCTTGATCATAAACAGAATACTTCCTCTTGGCATCATTTAACTTCTCACTGAAATACGCAACAGGTTTACCTTCTTGGCTCATAACAGCTCCTATTGCAGTACCACTAGCATCACAATCTACTTGAAACACCTTATTAAAATCTGGAAGTGCTAAAACAGGTTGTTCTGTAACTTTTTGTTTCAATAATTGAAAACTCTTTTCTGCCCCATTAGTCCACTTAAACTCTTTTCTATCCCCTCTCATTGGTTCAGTCAAGGGTCCATAAATACTGCTAAAATTTCGGATAAACTTTCTGTAAAAGCTAGCCAAACCATGAAAAGATCTTACCTCAGTAGCACTCCTTGGAGTAGGCCATTCAAGGATAGCCTGTACCTTCTCTGGGTCCATTTTTAGACCTTCTGCTGAAACTACAAATCCCAAATACACTAACTCTTTCTTCACAAAATTGAACTTCTTCAAATTAATCAACAATTTCTCTTCTCTCAGCTTCTCAAATACCATACGAATATGCATCATATGCTCCTCCAATGTCTTACTAAAGATCAAAATATCATCTAAGTAAACAATGACAAACTTACCCAGAAATTCTTTCAGAACCTCGTTCATGAGCCGCATGAAAGTGCTCGGTGCATTGGTTAGCCCAAAAGGCATGACTAACCACTCATACAGTCCTTCCTTTGTCTTGAAGGCAGTCTTCCATTCATCTCCTTCTCTGATCCGAATCTGATGATATCCACTTTTTAGATCTATCTTTGAAAAATACACAGCTCCACTCAAACAGTCCATAATATCATCCATTCGTGGCAATGGAAACCTGTACTTGATTGTGATCTTGTTTATTGCCCTAGAATCTGTACACATCCTCCATTCTCCATTCTTCTTTGGTGCTAATACCGCTGGTACAGCACAGGGACTCAGACTCTCATGGATCAATCCTTTCTATAACAACTCATGTACTTGTCTGTTCAACTCCTCACTTTCTGCAGGTGTCATTCTGTGTGCTGCCTTGTTCGGCAAACTCGCTCCTGGGATCAAGTCCATCTGATGGCTGATCTTCCTGACTGGTGGTAATCCATCAGGCACGTTATCGGATATAATATCCTGAAACTCATTCAAAAAATCTGCAACTTCTACAGGAACATCTTCTACTTCCTCTTTACCAGCTTTTGGAATTAAAGCAAAACATACATGCTCATGCCTCATACCATCTAGGAAATTTCTTCCATCAACAAAAGTTATCTTTGCAGTACCACATACCTTTTCTTCAGTCTCCTTCAATGGTTTTAGCTTATGTCGCACTCCATCCTTTGTCAGGGAATAGGTATTCGCACGGCCATCATGTATAGCACATCTGTCAAACTGCCATGGTCTACCCAACAACATATGACATGCATCCATAGATATGATATCACACAATACCTCATCTTGGTATCCGCCGATCTTGAACTTTACCAAGCACTGTTCACTGACCATGACCTTGTGGTCATCCTGCACCCAGGCAATCTGATATGGATGTGGGTGTTTCTGTCTCTTGAGCTTCAACTTTGTCACCATCTCTTCTGACACCAAATTGTCTGTGCTTCCACTATCGATAATCACATCACAGCATTTACCCTCACACTTGCATCTAGTGCGAAACAGGCTCCTCCTTTGTTCAGGTTCATTCTCACCACTCAGCAAGACTCTTCTATTAATTAGCGTTTCTCCTCTTTTAGCATCTTCAGAATTTGATGATCTAGCATCTTCATCGACATGCGCAACTCTGGCCTGGCCTTCATTTCTCCTATCTATTCTACCTTGGGGCTGAGGACATTCAAATGCCCTGTGACCTTCTTCTCCACAGTGAAAACATGTTCCACGGAAGCCACCTCTTCCAGATCCTTGTCCTCTTCCTCTTCCTCTTTGATCTCTATTATTCTGATCCTGGAAGCGATTGAAATTATTTTCTCGCTGATTCTGACTGCTACTGGCCTCATCCTTCTTTTTCAGATCTTCATTTTGGCCACCATATGAGCGTCCACCAGATCGTCCACCGCGACCTCTTGCATTTTGTCTGCTCTCAAACTTCTTGTTCAGCTTTTCCTCTACTTTTAGGGCAAACTAGTATGCCTCTTCAATACTATTTATTCGAACCAGATTCAGCTCCTCCTGAATGCTTGGCCTTAACCCATTAAGGTATCGGGCAACTTTCTCCTTATCAGCTTTTGCATGGCCTGTTCTGATGAGAAGTCGATAGAACTCCTCTGTATACTCCTAAATAGATCTTCCTGCTTGCTTCAAACTCTGCATTTTTTTCAGTAGGTCAAGCTCATAATCAACAGGAATGAACTGTCGCTTCAAATTATCCACCATCCGATCCCATCTCGTGATTTTCTCCTTTCCCCTTCTATTTCGCTCCAACTGAATCTCTTGCCACCATATCTTCGCATGACCTTTCAGTCTGGCCTTCGCAAATTTGACCCTATCAGGATCCTCAACATCTTCATACTCAAAATATTCTTCACATTCATTGATCCAGTCGATCAATTCCTCTGGGTTAAGATTTCCAGAAAATGTAGGAACCTCAATCTTAGGTCTTTTCCCAATCTTGGAAATCGCCCGAAAAAGTCTTTCTTCCTCCTGGTTCACAATTTCAACTTCTCCTTCTTGATATTCTTCTTCGGCTTCATCCTCGCTTTCGTCTCTGACATTAAGATTCATTCCTCTGTGAATCTCTTCTTGCAATGCTCGCACTTGTCTCTGCAGCTCTCTAACCTCAGGTGTCACAGTACTAGGTCTTCCGCCATGTTCTCTTCGTGGAGGCATTTTCGTGATGTGCGCTGAAACCCTAACCACGGTCCTGGTGCAAACTGCCTCACAGTCGGCGATCTATTTACACACTCAAGAAAACCTGCTCTGATACCACTTGATGAAGGGTGCTCCCCTTAATACCACAAACACATAACAGAAACAGAGAAACCACAACAATATGCAAGAACAAAAAATTGGCTTCTTCTTATCTCCACAAATGTGGAATTACAAACTTTTAGAATTACAATATGCAAAGCCACATGGGCATTCCCTTACAATATTCTGTAGGACAAAGCCTCGAATCAATACCCAGAACTATTCTGAACTACCTAAGACAATAATACAGCCTTCTTTATATAGGCAATTTTTCACCGCCTGGGAAGGTTCCAGAATTTTAGCCAATAAGGCCGACCAAACTTAGAATTATTTTATTTTACATTTCATTACATCATAGTCGGCTCAAGATAACCTTTGAAACCCGAACATAAATTTTGAAGAAAATTATTTTTTGCCATTTCAGGTGGCCCAACTTTCGAAGACCATAAGTCATCACCAGTTGACCCTATCGGCTATTATAACCCCATTTCAGAAATGCCACGAAGCGCTCTACAGGCTTGACTAGTGCAAGTGCCTATCACCCAAATTTTCAACCTCATCTAGGGCCTCTAAAGCCTTCAAAACTGAGTTCAAAGTTTCTGTACCCTGCTGCCAATACCAAAAATCTTCAATATCTTCCAATATACACTTGATCTAGCAATGAAACTTTACTGGTAGACTTATATGACCAAAATGAACCTCCAAGAAAGAAATCAGATCATTCTGAGCACATACAAAAATTACCAAAAATAGTAACTTTCCATAAATAGCAGCTCTGCACAAAATAACCCTTATTGAATATAAAAACATAAATATTTTTGGGTGATGCAAGATTGCTCTTACACCCAGGATGCTCCTGCATCACTAATTTTTCTTCGATAACCGAGGAGGCTCGGTTAACACTGTTACCCTATCATGTTTCCTTTAGACACCTGAGAGAACTCGGTAGACACTAAAAACCACGTAGCTGACTGACTGAGCTTGGTAGATACTAAGAACCACTTAGCTGACTGACTAAACTCAGTAGATACTAAGAGTGATAATTGATATGACATTTGTGTGACATCAAAGACAACACATAGCTAATCCAACAATGTCCTTCAGACAATTGTATCCAACAAGAATTCAGATGGATATGAACAACCCATATCATTTTTTAGTAAATCCCTACAAGCAACAGAATAGAAATATGATATTACTGAGAAACGGGCTTATACCTTAGTTAAAGCAGTCAAGGCTTCTAGATGTTACCTTGTGGGAGCTAAGGTGGTTGCTTATGTTCCTAGTGCTGCAATTAAGGATATATTGGTGCAACAAGAAATTTTAGGGAAAAGATGTAGATGGATTAATAGGATCCAAGAATTTAATATTGACATCCAGATTACAAAGTTAGCAAGAGGCTTAGGTCTTGCAAAATTAATGGCACAAAGCAATTTAATTGCGAATCATGTGAATGTGTTAGAAGAAGGACAAAGGCCATATATTTGTGATATGGATTATTGTGACTAGTACAAAGATGTTATTGGTTACTTGAAAAAATTGGTCTTTCCCCCTGAGATGGATGAAAATAAAAGGAGAACTATCAAGTTTCAATCAACAAGGTATGTCATTATACATGGTAAGTTGTGGTGGAGAAGCAATGAAGGAGTATTGCTAAAGTGCATAGACCATGAGAGATCTAAAGCTCTATTAAAGGAAATGCACCAGGGTGTTTTTGGAGGACACTATATGGAAAAGACCAAAGCTCACAAGATCCTTAGGTTTGGATTTTGGTGGCCTACAATTTTTAAGGATACACATTAGTTTGTAAGAAGGTGTGATGCATGTCAAAGATTTGTTGGAAAGTTGAAATTTAATAGAAATTTTCCACTCCAACCTGTTGTAGTTCAAGCTCCTTTCCAGAAGTGGGGTATTGACTTTATTGGGGAGATTCCAAGTAAGTCTAATGGTGGGCATTCTTACATACTAGTGGCAACAGACTATTTTACCAAGTGGGTTGAAGCTATCCGTACTAGAAAGGCTACTAGAAAAGTGGTAGTAGACTTTGTGATGGAGAACATCCTTGCCAGGTTTGGTTGCCCAGAGGTAATTGTGGTTGATAATGCAATGTGTTTTAGATCACAAGAATTTAGTGATTTTTTTCAGCGATATGGGATACACATTTCATTTTCTTCCCCATATCATCCACAAGGAAATGGCCAAGCTGAGTCTAGTAACAAAAGTGTGATTAAGATTCTCAAGAGAGTGTTGGACAAGAATAAGAAGGCCTGGGACTCAAAGTTATGGTGGGCATTATGGGCTGATAGGGTAACTATAAAGAAGGCCATAGGTTGTGCTCCATTTGATGTGGTATATGGAATAAGTGCTAGATTGCCTCAAAATAATCTATTGCATACGTATAAGTTCATCCAGGCATATGATGAAGATTTGAATAATAAGATGAGAGTAAGAATGGATGAGATGATCTAGTTGGAAGAGGTAAGGAGAGATGCACATGAAAGAAATGAGACATTGTAGAGACAGTGTAAGAATTTGTTTGATAGAAGGGATATTCAAAGAAGTTTTGAAGTTGATGACCTAGTCTTGATGTGGAATGCAAGGTTAGGAGATAAGGGGAAGCATGGAAAGTTTGATCCAATTTGGTTGGGCCGTTATCTTATTGAAAGAAAATGGGAGACAGATTCTTATGTCCTGAAGGATTTAATTGGTGGTACTTTGGAATTGCGTATTCATGGATAATTCCTAAAGTTTTACTTCTCTTGAAGTATCTTTTCCATGAGCAGTAGTTTAGGTTTTCCCCTATACAGTCATTTGTTTTTACTTTTTGGGTCAAAATTTTGAGTTGGTCTACTCTTCCAAGAGATTCTAGCTTGCTCATTGTATCTACAGGAGATACGCATCCCTAAGTATGAGCCACTATTAGCAAAAGTAAAATTTCCATGGTTTCATCTTGTTTTTGTGCCTCTGCAATCTTTTTTCTCCCATTTCCTGGCTAAACCCTAGGCAAATTTCATAAATCTAGCTGTTACAAGGAAAAAACCCTAATTTACCCTGGCCCTATTCTATTCTTGTGTTACTTTTTAGGCCACTTAAAATCTTATAAACCCATGTGCTTAAATAATTTCCCTAAGTCTAGCACCCAGTGAAATATTTTTCCTAAGTCCATCAGCTTTAATATTTCCTAGGTCCCAGTGATTTCTTTTCTAATGTTTTCAGCTTGTATTTCCTAGGCTTCATTCTCTGACACCATCTCAATCTAATGGTGGGCACATCTTCTCATGAGATTTGGCAGAGGCTTGCGAACATGCGCCAGCCACCGATTCTTCTTTGTGACATATCCTTTCTGCAGCGGGTCCACTGCCATGTTGGCACAGGTGGCATTCTTTAATTAGTCCGCATGACCGTGAGTTGGATGTTCTGTCAAGCAAGCCCAATATCTCAGTGTGAAGATTCAAGATCTATGGTGGGCACATGATCTCAAGGAATCTTTGGAGCCGTTGAGATTATATGCCAACCATCCAATCTTCTATGTGTTAAAGGCTGACGACTGTGGGTTCGAAGTGACATGTAAGTACAAATGGCAAGCTATGATTGGTCCATGGGTGAATGACTAGATATGCTATTAGTGGGACCTAATTTTCTAAAGACTCAGAGGGTTCTGAAATCCATAGTCAATCAACGGTTGGTGTAAGTTCTCATGAGATATGTCAGAGCTTTGAGATCTTACGCTAGCCATCAATGTTACTTTATTCTCAAGCAATAGTATTAAGGTGGGTCCGATTGCTAGCTAGTTTTTATGTGCCACGGTGTGCTGAGTTGTCTACTTTTCATTCATCCACATGGTGATGAATTGGATTATGTTAGTGGGCCCAGGTTTTGATCTAAGGTTTTAGCGGTTCTGATAAATTGTTTGGCGGTCTAACAAAGGTTTAAAGGGTTTCGCTCATTCGCAAAGAAAAATAGCAGTGCTCTAAATCACTTGGCATTTCAGTGAAGGTGGGTCACGTAGTCACTAATTTTTTTTAGTGGGGACTTAAGTTATTCTGCTAATTAGCAAAAAGGTCTTCAGTCGCCACTTCATGGAGTTAAAGGTGGGTTAGTGTTTTCACTTCAAGAAAAAGAAATTCCTTTGTCACCAATTCACGGAGAGTTAACTCAAGGTTTTTTAATGAGTTAAAGTCATAAAGCCTGTGAAATGTCAGAATCTCACGGTCAGGTTATAAAGTTGATCCAATTTCAAATTGTGACCATCGATATATTGCAGGAGCTATAACATAGCTATTGTAGTTCAAATTCAAAATTTTGAGGGTTTTCTCAACAACAGAAAGGACTGGTTTTTAATGTTTTAGTGGCTAGATTTGATTTGTTTGGTGGTGTCGATTGTTGCAGTCTGGTCCAGTGAGTATGATGATTGACTACAGGGAGTTTTATGCCATGGGGGGAATGAATAAAGTTGTTTGAGACATGTTGTAGGGGCTCAAATCAGATGAATTTGCAAGAATTTCATGATCTTCATTACATTTCTAGAAGATTTACCATAAGTAAAGATCAATTTAGGATCTGATTGCTCAGGATTGCTTGGTTTTCCATCCAATGTTTTAATTGCTGATATGTTTGAATTGTTTGGTGGCTAGAAACCCTAACCCTTACCTTGGTTATCTATAGCCTATTGCATCCTAACCTATTTGGGATTCCAGGGTAACCAGGGGTATATAATGTGGAAATTTTGATTTTGTAGGGGTTCCAATTTCAAAGTTCAAAAAATAGTCCCAAGTTTCTGGTCCCAGGGGTTTTGTAATAGTTTTTGATTCAGTGTTTGTTAATGAAAGAAGAGAGTTGCAGGTCTAAGCTATAATTTGCAAGCAGGGTGTCTTGTGATTCATTGTGTACACAAAAGGAATTCATCATACTTAATACAAATATCTGGTTCTTATCTCTCCTTTGTGTGAAGTCAAGTAAGCTTTGAGTTTTCTAGCTCATTACATATTGTTTTTTATGTATGTATCTTCATTCTTAAGTTCTAATCTAGGATTAGATTAAACTATGCTCTGGATGGGATATGGGTTTGCACTTGTCTATGTAAGGATGTTTTGTAAGTAGTGGAGATTAGGGTAAATGTGTTTGTGGCTATGAATTCTTAGGTATTCTCAAGTTTATGTGTCTTTGTGTCTAAGAACTCTTGCCCAATGGATGAGGCACTTGCCTAAATGAGTATTCCTCTTTTTAACATACACTGGTTCAAGTTATTGCATTGCAAAAAATTGAAATCATTAACCTTTTCAAGCTTTATGTCTTTGGTTGTATGGTTGTGTTACCCAATAGTAATGGAGAGTCAATGAATGTGAGGTAAGCATTTAGTACTTTCTTACTATCAATCTATTGTTGAGACCCAATCTTTGGTGTGTGAAGTATAGTTTTCACTGGGTTAGGTGCACTCGCCTTGGTTTTGTAGAGCCATAAGTGAAGACAACATACTTGTCCATATAGTTGGTCCAGTTACCCAAAGATCCTTATACAGTTTAGAACTAACCAATCCTAAAATCTATCTGTAGACACCTAAAAATCTTTTAGAAAATAAAATATTTTTATTTTTTGAAAAAACTCTGATGACATCATCATTAATTAATTAATTAATTATTTAATTAATTAATTAATTTTTATTTCATTAAATCCCTTTATCTTAATTAAAAATATTTAATTAAGAAATCCCTTGCAAAAATGTTTAAATCAAATTTAAACACCATTCCCCTATTTATTAATTATTTAATTAATAAATTGACCAAAAAATCTTAAAATAAATTAAAAAATTATTTTAATCCTAAACCTTGGAAATATCTTAGAGATCCTAAACCTCTTCTAGAAATTTCTAATCTCACTTTAATTTTAATTAAAGGGTGATTCCACCATTTCCAAAGCCTAATCCCAACTCAAAAACATTTATTAATTATTTAATTAATAAATTGACACAAAAATCCCAAAATAAATAAATAATTTATTTTTTGCCCAAAACTTTGCCAAATTCCTAAAGAACACTAACCTCTTCTAGAATTTTCTAATCCTTCTTTAATTTTGATTAAAGGCTAATCCCATCATTTCCTAACCCTAATCCCAACTCAAGATATTTAATTAAGATTAAATATTAATCCTCATCTTTATTAAATTTATTTTTAATAAATATCTTCTCAAACCTAAAACCCTTGATATAAATAAAACTTTATTTATTTCCTAAATTTCTTTTATCCCTAGACTTTTCTAGAAAGTCTTTATCCTCATCCAAAACCTAGACTCTTCTAGAAAGTCTTCATCCTTATCCCCTTGACTCAAACTCTAACCTTACCCCAAACTCTAACCTATCCTCCTAACCCAAACCTTTCCAAAAGCCTATAAATACTCTTCATTTCTAAGAGAAAAATACCCATTCACCTTTTATTTCAAGCATTGTTATCATGCTAGTTTAGCTCTAGATTTAGTATAATCATTCTAATTTAGCTTACTTTCAAGCATTTTTAGCTCATCTTAATATAGAACTAATGGAATAACTTAGTTTGATTCTTGTTCATACATCATATCACATCTATTTTGAGCTTAAAAATCTACTTAATCATTATTAGTTGCATAATCTTGAGTTCTTGAAGTCTTAAGGATAATTTTGGGTGTTCTACCCAATATTGTGTCATTTATGGGGTTTTCATGAAGCTTAAATCCTCCAAATCTGCATTAGGAAGATGCTCCAAGTGCTTTGAGAGCATACCCACATTCTTTTAAATGAGCAAATCAAACAGTGCATGGGTGCATCTATTTTAGCTCAATCTGAGGTGGCTTAGCTTAGATGTTCTTGTTTTGGATTGATTTCATGTTAGATTAGAACTTAATGTTTGACTGATTTGAGCCTTTCAAAATAGATACAAATAGCCTTGCTCACATTATGGCACACCCGATGGGACCTACTTCATGGGTTCTTTGCAAACATTCTGATGAGTTTTGGAGTGTTTTCAAATTTTTCAACCTTATAGGTGGATGGAGCGCTTTGAATTCTTCTTCCTCTTCTTGTCTTTATTCTTCTTATATTCCCTCTACTTCTTCTTCTTGTGGGATCTTGGCCAATTTTTCTCAAAAAATAATAATAATCCATAAGGAAGGAAAATCATACACACCATGTTTTAGTGCTTAAAATGAACCCCCAAATCATTCTTGAATACATTAAGGACTAAAATTTGCAAAATTTGTTCTAACAAATAAGAAAAATTAATCAAAACATTTTCATCCTTGCAACATCAAGGTTTTAGATGCATTCATGCAAAATTAGGAATATTTCAAGTTTTGGGTACTTTAAAAAAAGAAAGAAAAAAAAGAGAACCTCAAATTTGCATCTCATTTCTAAAAACATTCAAAATCAATCCTAAAAGTGCATGCAAAAGTTCCTAAAATCTATCCTAAAAACTTTGTTTTTATTGAAAACTAACTTCATTTTGCAAAAATCTTGAATGCCTTCTTTCTCAAATTTCACGCATCAAACTAAATCTAGGAAACTTTGTTTTGAAGTCTAAAATGGAGCCAACAAATCTTGAATGGAACTAAGGGAAAGAACTTAAAGTCCTAAAGTGTCATTGTCCATTTGAAAATCAAACCCAATCTTGAATGCATTAAAAGAATAAACGTCTCTATTTCATCTTTTTCAATACAAGAAAAGTGCAAATTCAATCTTGAATGCCTTAAGGACAAAACAAAGCACTTCAAAGTTCTAAATCAACATGATAATTCAATCTTGAATGCCCAAGTCAAAGCAACTGCAAATGCTCGAAAGTCTTTTAGAAAAAGAACAAATCAAAGCCTAAACACTTGTGTCTTCAATTGTTCAAATTTAAACATCACTTAATCAATTTGGGAAAAAGAACAACTTGCTTGATGTACATCTAGGAGCTTTACTTTTTTTGTAAATCCTTGTTAAAGTAAGCAACATAGAACATTTGAACTTGGACAAGTTCACTTGTTTTACTTTTAGCGAGGCCTATCTAGGGAGAAAAGCACTTCCTCTTTGGAGAATGACCTCAAACTAGTATCCCCCCCAGCTAGTATATAAATAAAGTGAAGGCAAAAAGTACTCACTTATATCTCCTAATCCATGGGCATTCGTGCCAAATACAGTGACTGCGGATGGTAAATATTCCTCCCCCAGTGTTGTTGGCTAAGCTCTTAAGTGAGTCACGGGTGGTCAGCATAACCAGGTATGGAGACTCCACAGAACTATTAAAAACTTGATAAAATAGAGGCTGCCCTATCTACATCTGATAGTATCAAAATCCTTGTGCAAGGACCGATTCCAAGGGGTTTACTAGGTCGCCTCAAGATTACTCACCATTTGTATTCCCTTCTAGGGGGTACCAAGCTGTGAGAAAGTGATTTTGATACTCACTTTCCTTAGGTAGATCTACTTGAAGTGCTTGACAGTCAAAAACTTTGTGAAAACATTGTTGGAACATACACTTTTCAAAGCTTTATTAGAGTCAATTATCTTGTTTGTATCCCACAAGGTTGCTTTGTCCCTTGTGGAGATTGCTTTTTCAAAAATCTTTTTTTGAAATCTATCCTTTGCCATTAGAAAACATCAAACTGATCAACAAACTTGGCTCAAGATACTTAGAACAAATTGTAGAGAAACCCTTAGAATCAGATACCCAAAGTTTTTTTATCAGAATTTCCTTGAGATATGCCCAATTTGATCAAACATCCGAAAGCTAAATTGCCCAAATCCAAAGACTATCAAGAGAAGAAAGTTGTAGAGAGAAACCTTAAGAGCCATCAATCCTCTATCAAAGCAACCCAAGTAGAAGAAAAATATCAAGAAAAACTTGATAATATTGACTATAACACAAGAGTCAAATAGTTTGCCTATCAATTTCGAGTAAACCATCGCTATGTCCATCTTGAAAGAGAAGATTAGCTAGATCCATCACATGTCCCATCCTACCTTCAAATCTCAAATTCTATCTTGATAGTCCTTCATCCTAGTTTCATCCTTGCATCATCATCAAAACCTTAGTTGCACTCTAGAGTCCTTCTTAGTTGCATTCATCATCATCTTCCTACCAGCATCATAGGTCATCCATCCTAGTTGCATCTACATCATCCTTTTAGAAATAGAATCATCCCATCATCCTTCACCATCTTTTCATCAACAATCCATAATTAGAATCCCAAATCCTTGATCCAAATCTGGCATCCATCATCCAAATCAGAACCTACCATCTTTTTACATCAAATCTAGAGATCCAAATCCACAAGTACTTAGTGTTCAAAACCTTTGAGTTGTTTCCATTCCCTATCTAAAATTAGAAATCATCCCCTTTTTGACAGAGCATTGTCTAAAGGAAATCCAAATTGTCCTTGTACAGCCTCATCATCTCGAGCAAGAGATTGGCTTACATTGATAAGAATCTAGTTAACCAAAGATCATTAGTCTATCCTAGGTTGGCCAAATCCTATCACTGATCCTCCATTGGGAAAAACAACAGTTCATTGACCCATCTTCCACCAATCTTCCACCCAATCTTGACCCAAATCAGAGCATTTCACCAAGCCTCCATCATCGCCAAGCATTTCACCAATTTGTCACCATCTCCCATCAATCTTCCACCATTCCTGATCCAAATCCAAGCATCTCACCAACCTTGCATTACATTCTAGAAGTTCATCATCCTTAGAAGTTCCTTAAGCTTGCATCCATCATTCTTTAGAATCTTTAGGAAACATCTTGCAATCCATCTAGCATCTGCATCTCCATGCCTATTGAGACAAGATATGGATCTAGAAAATGAAGGAACATGAATCCTTATCCAATCACCAGTTCATTTGATCCCAACATTTTTACCAGTGCGATGGTAGCCTATGATCCCCAAGTACAAACTGACAATGCATGGGATGATCCCAATATCCCTTTAGCTCCTTTGGCAATAGAAAAATTTGTGAATCATCCAGAGAATCCACCAGTAGTCAGTGCACTCATGGCCCAAAACTAGCAAAGCATGTTCACTAACTTTTCACAAGTGCATACTCCCATTCCACCATATCTCCATCCTCATATTCCCATAAGTACTATCCAAATCCCAGCACAAGTATACTCTCCGTTCATCCAACCATTCCCTGATCTAACCTTGCAAACATCTCAAGAAACCTCCACCATTCCCCTTCTTTTGCAAGGAAGTTTCGCAAGTCCTATAACACAAGCTGTAACACTATCTACTCCATTCCCTATCACAAGTACTTCATCATCTACCATGGCCACTCAAGCTCTTGCTCAAATCCAATGCTTGTCACAAAATCAACTCCCACCTCTTACACAAACCTTTATGCAAGCAGTTCCACCACCTTCCATGGGCCAGACATCACCTTTCACTCTGGGAGGGATGCAATCATCCTTCCCCTTCACTTCACAAGCTTCCACATCCACACCTTATATGCTAGGAGGGACGCAATCATCTTTTCCTTTCACTCCACAAGCTTAAGCATCCACACCATCATTTCTAGGGTCAATGCAATTGTTTCCCTCTTTCACCCAACAAACCTCTACATCATCTACTCTAGGGGTAGCGCAATCATTCCCCCTTCATACTCAGCAAAATTCCACATCAGCATCACCTTTTTCATGGGGAACACAAGCATCCTCTTCATTCTCCCCCCATTAAGCATCTACCCAGGCACAAGCCCAGCAAAATGCCTTCACCAAAGGAATGCCTTCCATGGGTTTTTCCAATCCATGATTCATGTCCCAAACTCCCATCACATCTACCTTCCTAGCATCTGCTATGACACAATTCCCACTATACACTAGTTCTCATTGGGGCCTCACTCAAGAAGACATGAAAGCCTTTGGCATACCAACCCACTCTCCTACATCCATGTTTGCAAACCAACAAGCCACCTTCTCACAAGTAGCACAACAACAACCATCATAGCCTTAGCCAGCTTCATCCTTTGCAAGCTATTCATTCACCACACTGAGTACTTTCTAGCAAGCTTCTCCACCTCAGGAGTCAAGTTCCTCTCATTCTACACGTTATCTTTCCCAGCCACCCTTCACTTCTAGCTTCCCTACATTAGTTCCACTCTTAAGTAATGTGAGAATGCACCCAACCTATATCAGCCAACTACAAAGCCAAGTTCAGCAAGGGCCATCCTATCAAAAAGCTACATCATTCCACCAACCTCTCCCATAGCAACCATACGTCTAGTCATGGAAACAAACCTCCATCATTCCCCAATAGCAACAAGCTTCCTCCTATCAGTCACAATGGAAAGTCCCCATCATCCCACAACACCAACAAGCAATCCCATATCCTCCACCTCAATATACCCCCGCACCATATCAACAGTATCCTCCCCAGCAAACATCACTTCAAAATCCACTCCAGTCTACCTATCCCATTGGGAAATCTCCATATCCCACTCCACAATACCCACCTCAAATGGAAGCACTCATTCCAACACCGATCAATGCTGAGTGGGAAGCCATAAAAATGCTCTCAAGGAGCTTCAAACTGGTACCAAGAACAAAACCTAGAAGTTCAAAGAGGTGTGTCCTTACCCATTTGACCGATCCATTGTCGTTATTCCTTTCCCCAAGCACTTTGAGATGCCTAAATTTGATAAATATAAAGGGAAAGGAGATCCTGTAAATCATATTAAAAAATTCTATATGGCATGCCAAGAAGTGGCTTATAGTGATAATAATCTTTTATGCCTATTCCCCAAAAGCTTGGGAGGAACTGTTGTTGAGTGGTTTTACAAAATACCATGTGGGACTATCACAACTTTTGCTGAACTCTCTAAGAAGTTCATTTCCCATTATGCCCACAATGTTGAGAATGAGTTGACCTTGTTAGATCTCTGCAACTCAAAATAGAAAGAAGGAGAAAGCCTAGCAAAATACTTGCAACGATGGCAAAATCTTACCACTAGGTTGTCATACCAACCACCTGAGAAATATTTGACCAAAATCTTTATTGATAATCTACATCCTAAACTATCCCATTTTATGAGGATGAATTGTCTCCAAACCTATCAGGATATCAAGAGCAAGGGGATAGGTATTGAAAAGGCCCTCCTAGATGAAGGCACAATCTGACGCTTAAAAAATGATTCCCAAAATAAACCCAACACTGATAAATCCTGTTATTAGAATCGTAACAAAAATGTTGTTACTGATGGAGCCACTAATACCAAACATTTCCAATTCATCGTAGCTTGTCCTACACCAACTCCTACATACCAACAACAACAAGTGCCTATCTGTCATCAATCTCCTCAGGTCCATCAAAAACCCATGCAACAATATCATTCTCAGAATAATCAATAGAATTATCAGTAGCAAGCTCATCAAGCTTATCAAGGTAATCCAAACAATCAAGTCAATACCGTTAACACTGCTCCCAATCAAAACAAACCCAGACCTCAAAAATATCTAAAGAAGACCTTCACACTATTGGGTGAACCTTTGGATGTTATCTTTAATCTAATGGCCAAGGACAACTTGATTACATATCCACCAATCCAACCGGTTGATGATAACACTCCCAAGCCTGATTGGTACAAAGATCACGAGTACTGTGATTATCATTGTGTCAAAGGACACACTACCCTAAAGTGTATGAGACTTAAAAACTGCATCCAAGATCTCATTGACCAAAAGGATATCTAGGTAGACACACCTGCACAAGCCTCGCCAAATGCCAATTTGCAAATTTATCAAAATATGTTCCCACAACACAATGCTGGGAACAACCAAACTAAAACCAATCATCCCCAGAACCATGGCAAAGGAAAACAATAAGATCACACTACTACCTATATCAATTATGATAATATTATTGGATGTATAACCCAAGTTGAGCCCACAGTCAATGCCATCCATGTTAGAGGAGTAGATAGTCAATGTGTTGTTACGACCTATAGAGGTTAGATAACTATCATTGGTGCCCAACCAAGGCCAGGACATAATGCACATAATGCATAGTTCAACCTCATAGAACATCTTGGGAACACACCAACCCAAATCTCCATCTTGGACCTTCTCTACACTTCACCCCTCCATCAAGAGATCCTTGACCGAGCTCTCAAAGAAGGACATGTCCCCACAGACATTAACACCACCCAGTTTGAGACCCTTGTGGGGCATCTATCTACATCATGTGCTTTATCCTTTAAACCATTTGACATACCAGACATTGCACCTGACCACACTCTCCCTCTCTACATCACCATTATGGTTAGAGACTTTTCCATCAAATGGGTTTTAATAGATAATGGCTTGGCCCTAAACCTATGTACTCTCAAATTCATTTAGCAGATTGGGTTCACGAAGGCTGATATATCACATGAAGTAATCACTATCAAAGCCTATGACAACTTGGAGTGTACCTCTAAAGGTACTATTAATTTTCCCATTTAGCCAGGCCCAGTAACATAGGATACTATTTTCCATGTTGTTGATCTTGACCTACCATTGAATATCCTCCTAGGCTGACCATGGATTCATTCCATCAAGCCTGTACCATCTACTTACCATTAGTGCATCAAATTTTCACATCAAGGAACTGAGGTTACCATCCATGCTGACCTCCAACCCTTCACATATTGTTGTGAGATGGAAGCATCATTCCCTCATTCCACTCATTGTCTTGGAACCGACATTGGCACTTCTATTGCCAGCTCATCCCAATCCCATTGCAATCCAAAGACTATCCTTGCCTCCACCCTCTCTTTTATCAAGATCAATAACTAGGGCTATGGTGAATATAGCCTACATGATGCATTTTCCATAGGGGCCCTCCAATGTGATACACATACCCAAGGGCACCCGAGTCACCAAAGCAAGCCTATTGAAGAGCTTCATGAAATCAAGAGAATCAGATCTATGACTTTTGAATCCCATGGCAACATAAACAGTCAAGATATGGATCCTAACATCAATAGGTGGTTGCACAAAGATCCCCCACCACCTAACAATCAACTTCTTGGCTATTTAAAAGATAAATATCTAGAACAACATAAGTATACCATTGAACAATGGAACTATCAAGGTGGTGGTCTAGGACCACAAGAAGGCAAAAACCAATATCCCATCATAGCATCAAAGAATCCTAAGCATCAGGGTCTTGGCTTTAATACCCCTCACCTACATATACAAGAGACCAATACCACAACTGGGGGCACCAACATAACTAGCATTCCCCTCTTGAATAGCCAGGATGACCTCATAGAGATCGAACACATCCTTGAAGAGAAAGAAATTAGATCCTATGATGATATCTTTGACAATGACACCCTCCTGGGGACTTTTGTCCTCCAATAACTCACCATCAATCTCATAGAACTTCCCCTCACCCACCCTGAACTCATAGAATAGGACCAACCAAGCGTCACACACATCGATGAGTTCCAAAGCACGGAAGTACTCCTAGAATTCATTGGGGCATCAAGCCAGGCAACAGATCAAAATTTAGAGTCAACTCACATTTATAAGCTTGACCCAGAAGGATATTTTGGGGGGGAGGCAAGCTTTAGCTACAAAAGAGGAATAGAGAGAGTAAAACATGAATCTTTATGTGAAAACCCTTCTAGGGCACATTTTGATTCCAAAACAGTAAAAATAAAGAGCGTATCTTCGAGTGAAAACTTGGCAATTCAAGTGCTAGATGATGAAGACTTGCCTCTTCCTCCCATCCAAGATTATAGACCTGAGTAGTCACTAATCATCATAGAGGAGACAAAGCCAATCAACTTGGGTATAGAGGAGTGTCCTAGAATCACCTACATTGCAGCATCTTTAATAGATGATGAAGAACTAGCTTTCACTACACTACTTCAAGAAGCTACTAGGAACTTTTCATGGTCATACGCACACATGCGTGGACTTGATCCTAAACTTGTTGTTCAACATCTAGTTGTGGACCCTAATGCTAAGCTAGTAAAGAAGAAGCTACACAAAATGCATCCAAAAGTAGTTCTATTGGTAAAATCAGAACTAGAAAAGCTCTTGGATGCAAAGATTATCAGAGCTATAGATTACTTAGATTAGATCTCCAACATGGTACCTGTCACAAAGCCTTTCGATGATGTTTGAATTTGTATAGATTTTAGGGACCTAAACAAGGCATGTCCTAAAGATAATTTCCCACTACCTAACATAGACATGATCGTAGATCTTACAGTGGGCCATGAAATATTGTCACTAATGGATGGCTTCTCTAGATACAATCAGATTCATATAGTAGAAGAAGACCAACACAAAACAACATTCACCACTCCATGGGGTAATTTTTCCTATAACATGATGCCATATGGTCTAAAGAATGTAGGAGCCACATATTAGAGAGTGATAACAACAATCTTCCATGACATGATCCACAAGATTCTAGAAGACTATGTGGATGATATTCTTGCAAAATCAAAGACACGCCATGAACACCTTGACATTCTTGAGAGTGTGTTTGATCACCTTCATCACTATGTGTTAAAGCTCAATCCAAAGAAATGTGTATTTGGTGTTACATCTGGAAATCTCCTAGGCTTTATAGTTTCACGATGAGGCATAGAGATTGACCCCAAGAAGGTCAAAGAAATAATATAAATGCCTCCACCAAGAACACTTAGACAACTTAGAAGTCTACAAGGAAAGCTTCAATCAGTGCATTGGTTCATTTCTCAACTAGCAGACAAGTGCTAACCTTTCATGCATCTCTTATGCAAAGACACAAGCTTCAAATGGGATCCCATATGTCAAAAAAGCTTTGATAAGCTCAAAGAATATCTAGCCAACTCTCCAATCCTAGTACCACCAGTTCCAAGATGCCCTCTCATACTCTACATCTCAATGACCACTACAGCATTGAGGACACTATTAGTGCAACATGATGATGACAATAAAGAAAGGGCCATCTACTATATCAGCCAAACTCTAGTTGGCTATGAGCTGAATTATTCACCCATGGAGAAAACATGCCTCATAGTGGTATTTGCCACTCAAAAGCTTAGACACTACATGCTCAGTCACATAATCAAGCTCATTTCAAAAGTGGACCCCCTCAAATATCTACTATCAAGGATAACTATCATAGGCCGTATGGCAAAATGGGTCATGTTACTTAAGGAGTTTGACATCCAGTACATAGATCAGAAAGCAATCAAAGGGAAATTCATGGCCGATCAGCTAGCAGAGGCACCACTAGTGGATGCTTATCCACTAATTATGGAATTCCCTGATGAACACTTATGTATGATCGAAGAACAACCCATGTGGAAATTATACTTTGATGGCTCCTACACATTACATGGATCAGGGGTAGGAATCCTATTTGTCACACCTCAAGGTGACTACATCCCAAAGTCATTCAAGTTGGGATTTTCATGTACCAATAACTTTGCAAAATATGAGGTACTCATCTCAGGTCTCAAAATAGCCATTCAATGGAATATCACAGAACTAAAAGTGTTTGGAGATTCACTGTTGATTATCAAGCAAGTCCTAGATGAATATCAGATTAATGATGACAAGCTACTATGCTACAAAGAACTAGTGGACAGACTGAAAGAGCATTTCCTAAATCTACAATTCACATAGATACCAAGACTTCAGAACAAAGTAGTAGATGCAATGGCAACTATTGGATCCTTGTTAGAAATCCCATGTGACGCATCATAGTATGAATTCCTAGTTGAGCAGCTACACATGCTAGCTTATGAGAACACTGATGCAGAAATGGTGTGTGTCTTGGTTGGTCCTCAGTCCCTGTGGTACCATGACATCCATGCATATCTACAAAATGGTATCATATCTCCCCATCTCACCAATAACCAATGCCAAAACCTTATTCATAGAGCTTCTTGTTACACTCTTGTAGCCAAAACCATTTATCATCGAGGATATCACAACATCCTTTCTAGGTCTTAAGATTTGAATGAGGCCATCTTCACTTTACAAGAGGTCCACCCTAGAATTTGTGGTGCCCAAATGAGTGGCATGGTCCTAGCTAAGTAGTTGCTTTGATTTGGGTATTATTGGCCAACCATGGAACATGATGCTTGTGAGTTTGTCAAAAAATGTTTACCATGTCAGCAGCATGAAAATCTGATTCATGTACCAACACAAGACTGGCAGCCCATTGCGCCACCTTGGCCATTTTCATGTTGGGGATTTGACCTTATTGGCTTAATGACTCCCCTCTCCTTAGATGGACATAAGTACATAATAACTGCTATAGTGTACTTCACCAAATGGGTTGAAGTGATTCCACTCACCCTAACTACTGGCATACAAATATCCAAGTTCATCCTTTACCACATCATTTTTTGCTTTGGCATACCATCTACCATCTTCACAAACCATGGCACACGTTTTGAAAACTAGCATGTGGATGATCTATGTGCTAGACTCCACATCCATCACTATTTCTCCTATCCATATTTCCCTCAAGGAAATGGCCAAGCTGAGGCAACCAACAAAACTATCTTAAACATCCTCAAGAATGTTTTCAATGATTTCAGTCGTGACTGGCACCTCTAAATCAATCCCGCCCTTTGGGTCTACCACACTTCTTATCGCACTCCTAGAGGCACCACCCCATATTCTCTTTTATATGGTGCTAAAGTCATTTTTTCAATCAAATTCAAGCTCCCATCATTGTGACTCTCCATGAAGAACTACACCACTGATGAAGACTATTGTGTGGCACATCTCACACAGCTAGACCTGTTAGATGAAAAAAGACAACAAGCATATGATCACCTGGTTTCATATCAGAATTGAATCAAAAGGAGTTATAGCAAGAAGGTCCATCCTAGACAATTCTAGGTCGGTGACATGGTCCTCAAAGAAAATTAGAAAGTCCAAGAAAATAGAGAAAAGAAAGGCAAGTTTGAGCCTACTTGGCTGGTCCCTTATGTTGTCACAACATGCTTTGGCTCCGAAGCTTATTAGCTATCTAAACCAGAAGGTGAGCCTTTGCATGATCCAATCAACATCATACATTTGAAGAGGTTTTATGCTTGAACTAGATCCTACATATTCAGAAAATCCATAAAATTTGAAAAAAAATAGAAAAATACAAAAAAATCAAAAAAGAAAAAAAGAAAAGAAAAATAATCATCCAATGGTGAAAACTTGGCAATTCAAGTGCCTTGGACAAGTATGTTGGTGAAAACCTGGCAAATAGGCACCATACATAGTGGACCAAGTCATTATCTATCAAACTCCCATCCCCCCATCCCACAATCTCAGTCCTTTTTCTACCATCCCCATCCCCATCCACCATCCCCCAGCATTCCTTTTTTTTTAATAATCCTCAAGAAAATTCACAATCCCACCTGCACATATCTTGTACCCTATTTTTGTACCATATCTTGTACCATATCCTGTATATCTTATATAGCAAGATCTTCCTATCCCTAATCCTGAGCTTCTGTACATCTCTATTGTCTATATCTTTTCCTGTCTATTGTAAATGTCATCCCTTTTTGTTGTATATAGTCCTTGTCATTCCTATAGCCACATTTGATTAGAACTCTTTATCCTACCCAACCTTGTACTTTAGCAACATCAATTGTCGACTATTCTTGATCACAGTGATTATTCTTTGACTTCATTTGCCAGTGAACAACCAGCACTCATTCTCTCATCAATCCATGGGTCCTTGAGGATGTATCCTTCCTCCTGTCAGACCTAATCTTCCCCCAATCCCATCAGGTCTGTGTCGATGCATCCTTCCACATGTTCAAACCAATCTTCCCCCCATCAATTAATATGTCACATCAAATCTCTCTCCTTGGCAAAGGATGTCTTTTTGGAGTTATCATTTTGATCTTGGATTCTGTCCTCTAGATCTTGTTAATATTTTATGGCTTCTCATTGTTCTCTACTCAAAGTCACCATGATCCTTTCTATCATGGTGCGTAGTGAATGAGGATAATCTAGGGCAAGGTCTTTTGATCTTTTGCTTCTGCCTATGAGTCAGTCGTGTGTTTGTGGTTTCTTCAGCATCATTTCCACCATGCCTCCTCTGGGTTTCATGTGTGATGCTGGGGCAACCCTATGTGTCTTTTTAGCATTAGTCCTATGCAACACTGGTGACAAGGCCTCATGATCATAGTGTCCTTCGCAGGTCTCTAGCATTGCTATATTAAACTAGGTTATGCTCTCCACATTTGCACTTGGAACTCCCAACATCCCCTGCATCTTGCATCATATAGATTAATCTTGCATCTTGCATCTCTCATGTAGCTGCATCCTGCATTTTGCATTCCATCTCATCTTGCATTCACCCATCTTGGCTCTTGGCAGTTTGGTTATTTATCTCCCCTTCTTCCTAAGTCCTTCCTTCTCTATTTCCTTTCGAGAAAATTCCACAATGTTTACTCCTTGCGTTCTTTTCTCGAGGGGGCACAATCCCTCATTCCTCTAAATTCTAGCTTGGGGCATCTTATTTTCTTATCTTTGACGCCATGCCACTTGCGGCATCACATCAAAGAGGAGCAAAATATAGACACCTAAAAATCCTTTAGAAAATAAAATATTTTTATTTTCTGAAAAACCCCTGATGACATCATCATTAATTAATTAATTAATTATTTAATTAATTTATTTATTTTTATGTCATTAAATCCTTTTATCTTAATTAAAAATATTTAATTAAGAAATCCCTTCCAAAAATGTTTAAATGAAATTTAAACACTATTCCGCTATTTATTAATTATTTAATTAATAAATTGACCAAAAAACCTTAAAATAAATAAAAAAATTATTTTAATCCTAAACCTTGGAAATATCTTAGAGATCCTAAACCTCTTCTAAAAATTTCTAATCTCACTTTAATTTTAATTAAAGGGTGATTCCACCATTTCCTAAGCCTAATCCCAATTCAAAAATATTTATTAATTATTTAATTAATAAATTGACCCAAAAATCTCAAAATAAATTATTAATTTATTTTTTGCCCAAAAATTTGCCAAATTCCTAAAGACCACTAACCTCTTCTAGAATCTTCTAATCCTTCTTTAATTTTAATTAAAGGCTAATCCCATCATTTCATAACCCTAATCCCAACTCAAGATATTTAATTAAGATTAAATATTAATGCTCATATTTATTAAATTTATTTTTAATAAATATCTTCTCAAACCTAAAACACTTGAAATAAATTAAACTTTATTTATTTCCTAAATTTCTTTTATCCCTAGAAAACCTAGACTTTTCTAGAAAGTCTTTATCCTCATCCAAAGCCTAGACTCTTCTAGAAAGTCTTCATCCTTATCCCCTTGACTCAAACTTTAACCTTACCCCAAACTCTAACCTATCCTCCTAACCCAAACCTTTCCAAAAGCCTATAAATACTCCTCATTTCTAAGAGCAAAATACCCATTCACCTTTTATTTCAACATTGTTATCATGCTAATTTAGCTCTAGATTTAGTATAATCATTCTAATTTAGCTTACTTTCAAGCATTTTTAGCTCATCCTAATATAGAACTAATGGATTAACTTAGTTTGATTCTTGTTCATACATCATATCACATCTATTTTGGGCTTAAAAATCTACTTAATCATTATTAGTTGCATAATCTTGAGTTCTTGAAGCCGTAGGGGCAATTTTGGGTGTTCTACCCAATATTGTGTCATCTATGGGGTTTTCATGAAGCTTAAATCCTCCAAATCTATATTAGGAAGATGCTCCAGGTGCATTGAGAGCATACCCACATTCCTTTAAATGAGCAAATCAAACAGTGCATGGGTGCATCTATTTTAACTCAATCTAAGGTGGCTTAGCTTAGATGTTCTTGTTTTGGATTGATTTCATGTTAGATTAGAACTTAATGTTTGACTAATTCGAGTATTGCAAAATAGATACAGATAGCCTTGCTCACACTATCTAAGGGTATAACTTGAGAGCATAAGCATCCATTTTGAACACCAACAAGAAATTTTTGGAGGAAGTGCCTTCTTTGGATGTATGACCAATACCACATGATTTTGGATGTTTCTTGTCCTGTATGGGCTCTAGATTTCCTTGTTCATGAGCACCTAGGCCTTTACCTTGATAATTCCATTTCTTTAGCATTTTATCCAAGCAAGGATACTTTTGACTTGGGGAATAAGATAAACATCCATTATTAGGTGTCGTGATGGAAGATATGAAACTAATTTCTTCTTCTTCAAGTGGGCTGCCATTGACAAATGTAAGTGGACCAAGGGGATATAGTGATGGTGGTGGGATAGCTGTTAGAGGATCATGAAGTGGAAGGGATGGGATGATATGATCTTGACTAGGATTGGGGGATGGAAATGGATCTTGAGATGGAGGAGTGAATGGCAGCAATGGATCATGTAATGGCGGAAGTGGGATGGTAGGATCTTGAGTTGGAGGAAATTGGATTATAAGCTCTTGGATTGGAAGAATTGGGATGATGGGATCTTGGATTGAGGGTGATGGAAGAAATAGAATAGGAAATAGAGGGAGTGAAGGGATTGGATCTTGAATTAGTTCAATGTATGATTCAACATGGTTTTGGACAAGATCTTTTCTGGATTGGATAGGTGTGAGTAGAGAGATGGGGAATGTATCGATGGACTCTTCAGATCTAATGGATGAAAGGATGGGAGATTCTCCAATTATGATGGATGGAAGAAGGGAAAAATCTTCAGATGGTATGGATAAAAGGGTGGGAGATTATGCAATTATGATGGTAGGAAGAGGGGTGAAATAATGAGGCTCATTGGACATGGCTTGGATAATGTTGGGAGGAGGAGAAGTGTATGGGGACTGGGTGGAATCAATGCATGGAAATGAGTCAATGATGTTAGGAGATGGAAGAGGATCAATTAGTGGGGTAAATGGAAGAAGGATAGCTAATGGGAGAGGTGGATGGGCCTCATAAATGATGGATTCACATGAAGAATTGAGATTACATGACTCTTCAGCTTTAGGAGATGGATTTTTTGATGGCTTCCTTGTGAAACTCCTTGGAGACTTTTGTAATGGATGTTGAGGTCAAGGATTAGAGTGTGTAGAAGATGGATATCTAGGATAGTCCACACATGTAGGTGGGGTAGTGGATTGTGAGCTTGGTTGAGAAGATGATTACATAGAAAATGAGGTGGAGGATGGAATCACTAGATAGTTCACCTAAGTGGGCATGGAGGAAGCTTGTGAAATGGATTGACTAACTGGTGTGGTGGGGGTGATGGATCAAGGCATAGGATATGAAGTGGATTGAGGGATGCATATTTCTTGTGGAAGGGGATTTGTGATAATGTAGGTAGAAATAGAAGATGGTAGATTGAGATAGGATGGAGGAGAAAGGTACGATAGATAAGATTGTGGATTAGCAATAGTATGGGGATTATGGTGTTGGATTGGAAGACTAGGATCTTGATTTTGAAAATTGGTTGGAGGATAAGGAGATGGATGATTTGGATTGGGATGTGGGGGATAAGTGGGTACAATATAGGAAGAAGGTGTGGATAATGGATTTCCCTTATCAAAGCTATGATAAGGAGTACTAGTGTGCATGTATGGAGAATTGGTGGGGTAGTTTGGAGGGATGATTGGATTTTGAGGGATTTTTGGATCAAGCTTGCTAATGTTTTCAAGGTATTCATCATGATCAATAAGACTATCATCATCATTGGAATAGGATAAAGTGGGAGAAAAGGTGGGATGACTGAACTTATCATAAAGGAATTGGGAAATGATGATTTGGAGGTGAAGTGGATAGGGATGAAGGATAAGGATGGAAGGAAAGATAAAGCTTAGATTAGGATGGTCAATAAGCTTAGACTGAGATTTGGATCAAGCTTAGATTAGGAGGAAAGATAGACTATAAAGGGGATGGAAAGTGGATGAGGGATGACCAAGATGACCTTGCTAGCCTAGGATATGGGGAGGAAAGGAGGACAATACTGGATGGAAAGGATGCAGGATGATGCGAAGACCAAGATTAGGAGACTAGGATGACATGATTCTGGAGGCTTGGGTGACTTCTAGAATAGAGGAGTAGAATGACATGGAAAATCATTTATTTGTAGAACTTTTTGATTGTGTATGTTCAATAGATGTTTTCACTATTTTTTTAACTTTGAGAGCATGCACAAGCAATTTCTACCTACAAGATAGGATAGTATCACAACCTTTTCCCAGAACTTGGTATCACAAAAGAGGAATACAAATGGTGAGTAATTTTCAAGAGACTCAAGAAACCACTTGTGTCGGTCCTTGCACAAAGATTATGATACTTTCGGGAGTAGATAGGGTGGGCTTCTGATTAATGGCTTCTAGTAAGATCTGTGGCATCCCCCCAATTAGTTTTTACAGGTGTGACTCACTTAAGAGCCTAGTTGACCATGCCAAAATTGTAGGGATATTCACCTACCTCTAACTACCATCAGCACACCTCACCTGAGCTTGAGGGGATAAGGTGAGAGTTTTCTCAACACCTTATTTATATACCAGCTTGGGAATTACTGGTTTGAGGTCATTCTCTAAAGAGGAAGTGCTTCTCTCTAGACAAGCCTCACTAGAAGTGTTGTCTATCATACTTGATCTTTCTCTTCACCCAAGATCCACGTAGGCAAGGGGAGAGGATACAAATACAAGTGGATTTCTTCCACATCACTTACTTTAATAGGGTTTATGCAAAAAATAAAAAGCTCTAAGGAAGTGTTGAAAAACACTCCTTCAAACATGCCAAGAAGTATTCATCTCCAAATTGAACCTAGTTTAGGATAAGTGTTCTCTATTCTAGAACATCAAACATTGATTTTTAACATGCAAGGTTCTTTGAAAAATAAAAGATAATGCTTGAAAATGAAAATTACTTTGCGAAAATGAGAAAGGTTTTACTCCCTTTAGCTTTCAAGATTGAGTTTTCTTGTTTTTAGAATCCAAAATGAAGTTGTTTGATTGCTTTGTTCATTCTGATTATGCACTCAAGATTTGATTGTTTAGAGCCCAATTTGATTAGAGCAAACAACTAAATGATGAAAAAAAACTACTTCAAAATTTATGCCCCCTTGCAGAAGGCATAACTTTCTGCTCACAACTCGAAATGATGCATTGTTTACATCGTTGGAAATATAATCCTATTATCTAGAGGGAAATTTCAATAGTACAAGACTATTAGAAGCAATCATAGCCCAAAAATTCTTTGAAGACCTTCAAAAATGTAATTTACTAAAACACCTAAAAAATATGCAAAATTTTTTTTTTTATATTATTTTTTCTTAGGCATTGAAGATTTGATTTTGATTTATTTTAAGCACCAAGAGAAATGTGGTGTTGTGTGAGCATACACTATTCTTTTTAATGCACCAAAAATAAAGTGAATTAATTCTATTTTAAAATAATAACCCACATTCTCGCAAAAACCTACAATCCTACAGTAGAAAAACAACATTCCCGTAGAGCCGTACAGGTGTTCCCACAAGACTGTTAGAAAAAATAAAATGACAAAAAGAAGAAAAAAAAAAAAAAAAGTCTTGATACCTAAGGCCACATTCCCATAAGTCAACTGTCGATTCTGGGTTGCGGGAATGAAGGTAGAAAAAATGAGGAAAAAATAGGGTCGTACGGCTTAAAGATACTAACTGTCAATCTCACTAGGTCAAAATAGCATTCTCACATGGTCAAACAATCATCTCACAATGCGGGAATGAGGGTAAAAAATAAAAATTGTAGAGAATGGTGTACATCTTACAAAAGGTACATAGGCAAACCCGCCTGGTCAACATGCACTCCCACATTGCGTGAATGTGATCCTATGAAAAAGGTACAGTCAAGTTACTGGTAGAATCTAGACAAAGAGTAGAAAAAGATAGCAAAATAGATCTTTTGTTGTGAGAATATGTTCTTGCAAGATCATACAAGTGTTTCCATAGAGAGGTATGTGTTCCTGTGTTTGTACAAGCATTCCCACAAAACTGAGAATTTTTTAGAAGTTGCTGCTGTGTAAAATCTGACAGCGGGAATGTCTACAGAAATAGGTCTTCTTCGACCCTGAACCTGAAAAATACCTAAAAAATCCTTGCAACACACTCAAACATCAAGAAAACTTAGTATTTGGGTTAGTTTTGCAAAGGAAAACAAGAAAGAGAGAGAAAATGACCCTTGAAGTGGGTCCCATCGGCCGTGCCAAAATGTAATACCTAAAAATGTAGTGTTAAGGATTGGAAAGCAAGCTAAGCATTGAACAATACAAAACTAGATAACACTTATGCTAAGACCTACAAAATGGAAGCAAAACATTTCAAAATTAATCCAAAACCTTCAAGCAAACCTCCAAGAGGTAGTGGATTTCTCCAAAGATTGGATGTGTGCTCATAGACTATGCTTCAAGCTTCAAGAGAGAAATGGGCATAATAACTTTGCTTCAATAGTGGATGAAAATGAAGGAGTAGAGCTTCTCTTTTATATAAAGGAGGATGAAATGTATGGTCAAGATTAAGATACAAAAGGGGAATAAGCAACGGTGGAGATGCATCCAAGGGAGAGCACATAGATTGTGCTTTCTCAAATGCATAGAATTGTGACAAGTGTCACAATGAGGGATGATGAGAGGAGAGGTCAAGTTCTTGAGGGATGTGTCAACTTTGGAAGGTGTGAGATGGGAAAAGTGTGCAAGAGGCTTTATGATTTCTCATTGGAGGATGTGGAGGTGTTGTCATGAGGGTTGACTTTGACTTGGATTAGCATTTCTTAATCTTGGATTATGATTGTGCACATGCTTAAGGGGTGATTTAGTCTTGGATTAGAGGGTAAGTGGAGGATTAGGGAGATGTGATGGGATGAGAGAGAATGAGTGGAGGGTTAGATTAGCTAAGCATGGATTATTAGCTAATGGAGGAGAATTAGGAATTTTAGAACTAAATATTTTATTTAATTCCAAGTGGGAGGAAAAGGGGGTTTATGAATTAATTTATTTAGATAAATGTATCCATTTAAATTAATAGAGGAATAGGGATTTAATCAATTATTAGACTATGGGTTTGTCATTTAGATAATTAATTGGACTATAGTTAATTAATTAAATTAATTAACTAGGGGATGACATAAATTAATTAAATAATTAATATTTAATTAACAAGATGTCCTAGGAGAAGACTAAATATGATTACTAAATTATGTAATCAAATTTAGGTGTGTACATCACCAAACTTCCTTGAGTAAATAAGACATAGAAGTCATAACCTGTGCAGACAAACCCACATCCTTCTCCAAACTCAATTCTGGACTGTTGTTAGAGCTCGAAGTCTCTTTTCTAGTACTCTCCTCTTCCTTTTCGAAGGTGTCTCTCACCATTAGCTTATAGGGACTAACAATTTCCCCATGTATTTCATCCCCACTCCCATTCCTGATATCCTCACCCATACCTTGTTGGGAGTCATTTCTTTCCTCATTACTGCCCTCAACAATATTGTTATTCTTAACATGTTCAACTGGATCAAATCCTGAATGTCACACTCAACATTAGTAGGATAGAAGTTCCTAGAAGAAGCCTCCCCATTCTCCTTGTGATTTCCAATAGGAATCCACATCTTCATATTCCTTTGAACAACCCTACTTGGGTACTTCTTTTCCCAATGACCAGCTTTCTTGCAATGGAAGCAAGTAAAAGGAATCGATTCATATTCAATATTTCGTTTCCATTAACCCAATTTAGATTGAATGGAAATAGACTAAAGCATATCAGCTTTCTAAATAACTCCAACACAAATTCTTTCCTATGTTAATCTTCTCCTAAAGGAAGTAATAGAGTTAATAGATAGTAGTTAACCAAATATACTAGTAATTCCAGTGAAGACATCCTCCACCCATTACTACAAAGGAAGGCACAGGAGTTTAATCCATGCTAAGCCTTGACCCATTGACTCATATTGAAAGATTAGATTAGGATACCATTTTTTAAGGATCAAAGTTCTTTTTCCAATCATCCAAGGCCCATTGTAGAGTATACTCTTGTGGTCCTCTTCATAGGAGAAAAAAAAAGAGACAACCCTTAGCCATGGAACCAATAACAACTTGACCTTTTAAAACCCATTTCTTCTTTAAAAATGCATGAACAACCTCAATGATAGGCCTAACACACATGAATCTACCCACAAGAGAGTTCTCCATTCTAGAAATATTGAAATCTATGATCTGGTCTGAGACAACGACGGAAAATCTCCCTTGAGTCAGATTCAAAATGTTCTTGATAGGCAGTAAAGATGACTTACTGGTGGGTTTAACACCAAAGAGGGATGACCACTTTTTATTTCCATCCTATTGAACCACAACATCACAAGATTTGGGTCCCCCACCTAGTTCCTAAGGTGCCAAACTAGCATAGAGATTGTTACCTTTCTCCCTATATCCCTCTCTTTATACAAGATTCTTGCACATAGCTAAAGGACCTACTCCTGATCTTGCCACACCATTCCCACCCAAATTCAAAACTTAAGTTTGAATTGGACACCTCCTACTCCCTACTCCTCCCACTCCCTCTACCACCTTCTTCTATTATTTCAACTCATGTTTTTTATTTGAACATTGTAATAGACTTTATTATTCCACATAGATATACTATCATTTCAAATTTTAGTTCAATAATATAATAAGAAGAATCATACATCTCCAGTTCATAAGAAGAGTATTTCTTCTTAGCTTCATTTAGTTTCTCACTAAAGAAGGATATTGGTCTACTTTCTTTGCTCAACACACCCCCACTACCAACCCACTAGCATCACACTCCAAAGTGAACAATTTGTCAAAACTAGGCAGCCTAAGGATAGGTTGTGTTGCTACTTGTTCCTTCAGCTTTTTGAATTCTTGATTTTTTGCAGGAGTCCATTTAAACTTGGTCTTGAGACCACCTTTAATGGTATCCACCATTGGTGCACAAATACCACTAAACTACATTATAAAATTCATGTAAAATTGAGTTCACCAATGAAACCTCCTTACATCTATTTCTTTGGTTGGTGTAGGCCAACTTAAGATAGCTTCCACCTTACTTGGATCCATTTTTAGTGATCCATAGGATACTACAAACCCCAAATAAACCAGATCCAATTTGATGAACTCATACTTTTCTATATTTATGGATAACTTCTCCTCCTGCAATATTTTTAGGACCATCTCCACATGTTTTAAATTCTCTTCTGTTGTCTTACTAAAAATGAGTATATCATCTAGATACACTACCACAAATATCCTTGTGAAATCCTTAAGAACTTCATTCATGAGCCTCATGAATGTGCTAGGTTCATTTGAGAGGCCAAATGGCTTAACTCTTCACTCATACAGCCCATCAGTGGTCTTGAAGGTTGTCTTCCACTCATCTCCATCCTTGAATATAATTTGATGGTATCCACTTTTAAGGTCCAATTTGGTGAGGTACATTGCCCCTCCAAGATAGTCCATTAAATCCTCAATTATAGGTATGGGTAACCTATACTAGATTTTAATCCTATTTATGACACTTGAGTCTATACAAAGCCTCCACTTTCCACCCTTCTTTGATGCAAACACAACTAGAACTGCACAAGGGATTATGCTTTTTCTAATCAGCCCCTGATCCAAAAGTTCTTGCACTTGTCTAGCCACCTCCAAATTTAGTTCTGGAGTGAGCTTGTAAGATGGTTTATTGGGAAATGATGCACCTAGTACAAATTCTATTTCATGACTTATCACTCTCCTAGGAGGTAAGGTTTCTTGGGTACCATCACTAACTATGTCCTTGTACTTTTCTAGTAGCTCCTAAATTTCTGATGGCAAGGGCTCTATTTTGTTTTTCTCCTCCTCATTGGGCTTGAGTAGTATATCATACTCATCTCTATCCTCCTCCTTGGGCTTGAGTAGTATAGCATACTCATCACTATCCTCATCCTTGAGGGCCTTAATGAACTCTTTGCTACCACTCATCAATATGCTACGAGTCTTGGACTGAGTTTCATCCTCTTCTGACAAGGACTAAATCTTGTAGGTCTTTTTGTCTTTCTTGAAGGATATGGAATTCTCCTTACCATCATACACTATAGTCCTATCAAATTTCCAAGGCTTTCCTAATAGAAAGTGACATGCATCCATGGGAAAAACATCACAAAGTAGCTTGTCCTTATACCCTTAAATAGAAAACTCCACCCAAGCCTGCTCATTTACCAACACACTTTGTCCTTTATTTAGCCATGTCACCTTGTATGGGTTGATATGAGGGATCTTTTCCAACTTTATCTTGTTCACAGCCTCCTCTGCTATGATATTGTCAGTGGAACCTAAATCCATAATCACCTTACACACCTTGCCAAGGATTTTACACCTCATCCTAAATAAGGCTCTCCTATGCTTGGGTTCATCCTTAACTAGTTGTCTGATCAAAACCCTCTTAAACATCAAATTTTCCCCCTGTTTCTGATTCAATATGGTCCACCTCAGGTCTCTTGACACTTGATGCATCTTCATGGGCATAAGAAACTCTCTTTCCATTATTGGATGAAGGCTTATAAAGGAACCTATAAGCTGGGTGACCCTAATGTAGTCAAGGATGGTGGAACCAATGAAGGATAGTCCAAAACTTATAGCTAATAGAATTACACAATGGAATACTCAACAATGAAACACAAAGTAATTGTTTAACACTGATTTTCATTAACATGCCTAACTATAAGGCCTTCTAGATTAGGGCCAATTACAATCAGAAAACAATTCTGCAAGATCCACAACCAGATCCAATATAAACTCTACTAGTTTAGCTCTGAAGACAATTAGAAGTTGATAGAAACCATAAGGTAGATCTAAACTTGAGCTCACAAGACTCCAAGTAATCTCCTTGTCTCCAAGTGTGCAACCCCTAGCTCTGCTACAAACAACTATCAAATTACAATTTGATTTGCAAGCTCATCAAGAACTTTTCCACAACTTCACCAACCTCAGCTCTCAAGCTTCACATTTGATATCCTAGATCTGCTAAGTCATTCTTCTTAAACATCTACCCAAGCACTCCTTAAATACTAATCATCATCCACAATTCAAAAAGATGAAACCCTTAACTACCCAAAATAAATAATTAAATGCCATACAAGTCGGCTTACAAATGTATACAAACATTTAATTCAGCATGTCAGTCCTAACAATGGCTACCAATAATAAATTTACCAAGTCAGCTCAAAAAATCACATAGAACTCTATTCGGTAAACCAAAAATACTGAGCAATAGTAAAATAACCAAGAAAGCTAGGCATCGCCAAGCATCAATGTCGACCGACCACCACAGGCATGACCGAGTAACAATTTCACTAAGCGCCAAAGACTGCTAAGTGTGTGCTATAATTGTGTCACACTTCTATGAATCATTACATTCAAGAACACTCAATAGTGAGGTCCCAAAAAATGATTCATAGCTCCCTATGCATGGAATCACAAGGATATTACGATGCTCTCAGCTAGAGCTATTAATCTTATGACCTTGCTAAGAAAACCATGCAATGGGAGATTCAATTAAGACAAGGGAAATAATGGCAATATCCTCAAGAATCAATATGAGAATGCAATGCAACTAGAGTAAGATGAACATGAAAGTATGCAACTAGCTATGGAAATGAAAGTATTACAATCCTTCCTAATTAAGCTAGGTGAATTAATCTAAAGCAAAAAGGAAACTAAGCTATGTATGCCATGATAATGAAACTAAAATGCAAGAATGAAACTAAGATAAGAATGTAAATGCAAAAGCTAAGAATGCTCCAAATCTCCAAAGCTCCAAAGTCACCTAGAAAACCTATAGCATAACATTAGTATTCAAAAGATGGATCCTAAAATGAGAAGAGAGCTCTCCTTTTATAAGAAATGAGAAAGAATGGACCATGGAGATTAAGAGGTAAAATATTTAATCAAGGGTGGAACTTGAAAGAGGAGAAATCCATGTGCACAAGTATCCTCCAATGAGAAAATAAGAGTTGACTTTTATGTCCATATGAGACAAAAAGTGCTTTTCTTCTTTTTAGAAAATAAGGATAATGCTTTATTTGTGCAACTTAGGATAAGAGGAAAAGTGGGGGATTTTTATTTAATAAAAGGGGAGGAAATTATTTTTAATTAAATAAAGACTTAGGATAAAATGGTTAGCCCATGGAAAATAATAAAAAATGATAAAATAGGATCTGATTAAAGAAATTGGTATAATTGAAAAATGTTGATTTTTTAAAATATCGATTCAAGGATTTGATAAATTGTTGAATGGGGGCCCAAAGTCTAGGTGACCATTTTAGGGTGCATACATTTTCCACTCTTTGAATAATTTGAGATCAATTTGGGATCACATGCAGTCAAAGAATGGAATTCAAATGTGAGATCGATTTGGGATCACAAAATAATGTAGACATGTGTTCGACAAATGGGAACATATCAGGAAAAGCATAAGCATAAGCTGACAAAGATAAGATGAAAGACAAGACTAATACCTGTATAGCTAGGTGATAATCAAGTCTCAAATAAGAAATAAGAATCTCAAGAAAAGCTGATTGATAAGCTAAATCAAGGATTGAAGCTGATAGGTACTTATAAAAGAAAAGAGATATGCCCCATTTTTGAGAAATTTTCACATACGGTATTGAAAATTGAAGTGTGATATATCGTTGGAAAGCTCTTTCTGAGCCTGATCCAACAAGCTAGTTTCATTTTCAAATTTTGTCATTTGATCATTTATTTTACTTGTAGATTATCTAATTTTTAATGTGCTAACCATTATGGGGCTAACAAGTTGTGCTTGTAGGTGCTCCTATTGCTTGAATATTTTCCAAAAGAACACATGTCAAAACTTCAAATGTGCAAGGGCTACTAATCCTTTTTGCAGGGCTGCCTATTTCTTTTCATAGGAACTTAAGATCTTGTTGTAAGAATCTTTTGGTGGTAGGAGAGTATGCTCTTCACCCTTGTGGTGAAATAGAAATCTTGACCCATCTTTGGATTTTGAAGGAAAGAGTGTAATTGAACCTTTTCTTGGTGTGTTTGGGAGAAATTTTTGAGCTAGGAGAGTATGCTCTTCACCCTTGAGGTGAACCAAAAATCTTGACACTCAAAGGTTGATCCACTCTTTGTTTAGTTTTAGAATCCTTTAGTGGGCTTGCTCTTGAGCAATCAAGAGGAATGACCCAAGTGGGGACAATATTTTTGCCAGCTATTCCAACCCACTATAAACTCAAGGCTATCAAGGACACAAAACCTTGGTAGATGTAGTACTTGTCTTCACTTGATGTGAGTACTTGTGGGATTGTGACCATGAGGAAAATGTTGAGCAAGAATGCTTAAGGTACTCTTGTCACCACAAGGCCTATTACTTGCCACAAGGTAAGGAGTCCCTTTGGGGAGCAAGAGGGGTATTACGAATGAAATCCCTTACTAAGAACCATAGATAGAAGCCATCCTATTTTTACGCTTAGCTTCTTGGTGAAAGGATTGATCCTAGTGGACTAACCTAGATCACCCCAAGATTACTCACCATCTATGTTCCTTTGGTTGTGTCATTGGCACTTCCATGACAAAGCCAATATCTATTGTGGGAAACCACTTTGTGTGAGGTGATGGGACATCAAGTGTTGGCCAAGTTGTTAAGTATTGAGCCTTTGTCCTTCTAGGTTAGTAAGTGCTTCAAGTGTTCTCATTGTGATCTATCTGTGTAAATGTTCTCAAACATCAAACATCACGGTAGCATTCATAGGATTTTTCTCTTTGATATCACAATTGCTTGTCTTGGAAAGGTTGCTTTCACCCTTGTGCAAGTGTTTTATGACATGTTTGATCACCTACTATTTGCAAACCTATCTGATTACTACTAGTACTATCTTTGGAGTCAAAAAATTAAACCATCAAACTGAAACATTGACTGAATTCCCTTCAAAACTGACCTTTTTTTATGTTCATTGGTCAAGAGTTGTACGATACTGGAAAACCATCGCACACCCTCCTAAGAAATATCACGTGATACTTTGTCACTGCTATTTTATCACTTTCCTATTATACATTTTGTCGCACCAGATGCCTAGAAACTGTCACACTGCCTTATGTGAAATATCACCTGGAGAAATTATATTGCTCTATTAGCCTGGAAACTATCACATAGAGTCCTTTTTCTATCTCACTATTGCTTGCATTCCGAAGTTGATTTGTGTCACTTCTAGTCTTCTTTGGTCAATCCAGATCTCAGATCTTAGGTGTTGTGACATGTTGCTCAATATCCAAATGAATTTCAATGGTATCAAATTGTAAAAAATGACTCTTAGTCTTCTTTCTTCTACTTCTTCCATGTCTTCCTAGTCTTCCATTTTCATCCTTTCTCTTCTTTCTTCATGATTCTTCCTAAATTATTCATGTCTTCTTGATTTTTTTTCTCTTATTATCTAGTCTACCTTCTTCTATTTCATCTCTTATATTCATTTCTTCCATGCTTGATTCCTTCTCTTCTACAACCATGAATTTCAACTACCTTGTTATGGAACCTCTCTTGAGAATGGATGATCTCAAACTCATTCCTCAATTCGAAGAATTTTATTCCTCCAATAGTCCTTCTGAATATCTCATGGGTGACAAACTTAAAGAAAAAATAAAAGAAAAGATGATTGAATTAGATGCCTTTGCTAGGATCATAGACATGGTCATATCATGACCTCCTTCTTCCAAACAAAAGAAACAACTAGTATGATGCAAGAAAATGAAACTAGATTAAAATACCATGAAAATAAAAATATTGATTCAGAGATTTGATAAATTGCTCAATGGGGGCCCAAAGTCTAAGCGACCATTTTACGATGCTCCCATATTTTGTTTATAAAATAAGAATAATGCTTTATTTGTGCAACTTAGGATAAGAGGAAAAGTGGGGGATTTTTATTTATTAAAAGGGGAGGAAATTCCTTTTAAATAAATAAAGACTTTAGGATAAAATGCTTAGCCTAAGGAAAATAATCAAAAATGATAAAATAGGATTTGATCAAGGAAATTGATATAATTGAAAAATGTTGATTTTTGAAAATATTGATTCAGAGATTTGATAAATTGCTGAATGGGTGCCCAAAGTCTAGGCGACCATTTTAGGGTGCGAAAATGACATCCTTGTACACACTAAATAGTGTAATTCTCTAAGTCATTACTTCTAAAGAAATACATGAATGAGAAACTTTGAGAAAGATACCTAGAGCTCCCTAGGCATGGAGTCACAAGGATGTTGATGGTGCTCTTAGCTAGAGCTATTGAAGCATGCAACCTTGCTAGTAAACCACACAATGAGAGATTCAAAGAGACAAGGGAAAGAATGCCAATATCTTCAAGAATCAATGAAAAGTCAATGCAATGAAAGCTATGCTAAGATGAAGATGCAAGCGAAGTTAGGAAAGGAAAGTATTACAATCCAAGCTAATTAATCTATGTGAGCTAATCTAGAGCATAGAAATGAAGCTAATCTAGGAAAGCATAAATATGAAGCTATGATGCAAGAAATGAAAGATGGATGCAAGAATGTCTTCAAAAAGCTCCAAAGTCTCCAAGTAATCCTGTAGCATAAGGTTAGTATTCAAAAGATGGATCCTAGAATGAGAAAAGAGTTGTCCTTTCATAAGAAATGAGAAAGAATGGACCATGGAGATTAAGAGACAAAAGATTTAATCAATGGTGGAGCTTGAAAGAGGAGCAATCCACGTGCACAAATATCCTCTAATGAGAAAATAAGAGTTGACTTTTGTGTCCATATTAGACAAAAAATGTTTTTCTTCTTTTTATAAAATAAGAATAATGCTTTATTTGTGCAACTTAGAATAAGAGGAAAAGTAGGGGCTTTTTATTTATTAAAAGGGGAGGAAATTCCTTTTAAATAAATAAAAACTTTAGGATAAAATGGTTAGCCCAAGGAAAATAATAAAAAATGATAAAATAAGATTTGATCAAGAAAATTGATATAATTGAAAAATGTTGATTTTTGAAAATATTGATTCAGAGATTTGATAAATTGCTGAATGGGGGCCCAAAGTCTAAGCAACAATTTTAGGGTGCATACATTTGCTCCTATTTGACTAATGTGAGATCTATTTGGGATCACATGCAGTCAAAGAATGAATTTGAAATGTGAGATCAATTTGAGATCACAAAACAACCCAGATGTGTGTTCGACAAATGGGAACACATCGAGACAAGTATAAGCATAAGCTGACAAAGATAAGATGAGAGACAAGACCAACACCTATATAGCTAGGTGATAATCAAGTGTCAAATAAGAGATAAGAATCTCAAGCAAAGTTGACTGATAAGCTGGATCAAGGATTAAAGATGATAGGTACTGCCCCCTTAGAATTGAAATCAAAATCAAGTTTAGGAGAAGCAGCAAATTGATAAACTTGATCAAGTCACTAGAAATCATAATCAAAGGTGAAAAGATGATAGGATAACCATTAAGTAGTGAAGATATGCCCTAGTTTGACTAGGTTTGACTCAGAAAGATATAAGATTAAAATGAAGTCAAACCTCAGAGAGATGAAGCAGATGAAAATGAATGAAAGACTAGAAGGTTGAAAGAGATGGGTATGAAGAAATAAAGATGCCCCAACAAAGATTGAAGGATCAGGCCTCAAATGATTAATGAACTACACAAAAGAGGGTGAAAGTTTTGAAATGTAATTTTGACTGTCAAGATGAAATCAAATTTTGATTTTGATCTTGAAAATGGATCCAAGGCATCAACATTAGCTAGGGGTGCAATTTTCACACAATTTTGAGATGTCATGAAAATTGGTCAAAAAGTCAAAATGCTATAAAAGGGGGTAAAATGATCTCTTTGTGATATAGATATGATGATAAGATTAACCCCTTGTGATGATAGAAAAAAGGATGTGATGTGAAAGATAAAGAATGAAATACATGATTGAGAAGGACTGAAAGGTGAGTGTAGTTGAATGATAGGTCCATGAAAAATGAAAGGAGAGCTCTCTCCATATGCAAGATGAAAAATTAAACTAACATGAACCTAAAAATGCAAGCTAAAATGAAAAGTAGTTTACTTGCAATGTCACAAAGATTTTAGACTCTAATATTCATCATCGAGCATTATTGGTAGTGTCGCAAGATCATACAATACAAACTATTATGACTATGTGAATCTAAATATGATCTATATCAGATAGATATGTGAGAATCTCCCCTAAGCATCAAAGACATATAAGTCAAGATGACTAGTGTAGTGAGATTACCTAAGTTTAATATGGCAAGTTTAAACTTGCATCGAGACACAAGGGAAGTCAAGATGGCTATAAGTATGCACTTGCAAAAATAGTCAAGGATAATACCTTGTAGATCCCAATGTCAAGTGGAATAAGCATAAATGCTAATGACAGTTAGGACCAACAAAACATACCCACAAAAAGAAAAAGAAATAAAACATGTCCTCATGCCCCCAATCTTCAAGCTTGACATCATTGAAAACTATTAGGGAGAGGACACTCATCAAAAAAATCATCATAAATAGTACATAAAGAAATAAAGTCAAACAAGTCTCAGTGATTCAAGTGTTTAAGTGCATGTGTGTAAGTCGTAGAGTCAAACTTTGAGTATCACATCTGCGAATGAGAAATACCATATCATGCTAGACTATGGGTAAGACATTTGATAAGTGTTGAGAAACACTTGATGCTAGGGTAGTGTTGAAAAACATTATTTGCAAGATGTCCTAAAGACCAACGCATCCTAGAGACTGAAGCTAACATAGTTATGACCCCTAGGAAAAGACACAGACCAATTCCAAACCAAGGCAACAAGGTCAAGGCATGATGGAGAAAGGCTAAGTGTAAAGGATGAGTGCTAAGAAATAAGGGTGCAAAGGCCTCAAGTAGCGCCTGTTTCCAAGTTTTCACCACTTGGAGATTTTTTTTTATTTTTTCAATTTTTCTATATTTTTTCTACCAAGGTGCCTATTTCCAAGTTTTCACCAAGGCACTTTTTCTATTTTTTTTGAATTTTTTGAATTTTTTTATATTTTTTAGGACTTTATATGCTTTTTAGAATTTTTTTAGCATCATATATGAATTTTTTTGGAATTTTTTCAAGATCAATAAGATATGTACAAAGGATACCCCTCGACAGAACATGCATCAAACTCCTAAGCAAGATCACATCGTATAGTCCCAATTTCTAGCAAGGTGGAGGAAAAGAGGGAATAGCAAGCTAGTGGAAGACATGGAAGACAAGAGAAGGAAGGAGAATGAAGGGAAGAAATCCTCAAGGGAAAACTCTTCAAGAGTACCCAAGCTAGGGAAAAATTGACATGCAAAGCACATTTGGACAAGCAATAAAAGGCCAACATAGGATAAGTCACAAAAAAGTAATGCAAAAGAAGGAAAGGATGCAGTCCAAAGGAGTAGACATGTCAAGAGGCTTCATAGCATCACATTTTACTCTTTTTTATTAGATCAAGACCAAAGGGGAAAAGGAATGAAAGGCTAGAATGAATGGAGGAAAATAAATATGAAGGCTAAACATGAATGGAATGAAAGCAAGATCATCATAAGATAGCTCACAAGATAGCCAAATGTTCATGTATAGGTCAACATTGTCAAGATCAACGAGAGGAGACAGAGTGGATGAAATATGTAGAAGAACTACGCATGATACCTGATTGCCAGGTTTTCATCATGGTACTTATCCAAGGTGCCACAAGGGAGTGGTTTTCACCATAGGATGAATTTATTTCTATTTACTTTTTCTACCAAGGTACTTGTTTCTAGGTTTCCACCAAGGCACATTTTCATTTTTTATTTTTTTTTCATTTTTTTTAAAATTTTTTTTCTATTTTGGAAGAAGGAAAGCTTTTTAGATAATGCTCCTTGAAAAGATAAACCATGATATGGAAAGGATTAAAAATGATATGCTCAAAAATGTTGAGAGGGAAAGGAAGATGAAAGAGAAAAATGGACGATAAGGTTTTATGTAAAGCAAGTGAGGTTGGAAGATAGGAGGAATAGGAAAATGAGGAAAAAGGACAGAAGATAGAAGGATAATGAATGGAAGGATCATGAAAGGGTAGATAGAAAGGAAGGCAAGATCAACATCAAAACACACCTTGAAGGGTGGCAGGAGGATGGAGGAAATGTGAATGAAGGAATACGAGAAGGAATATGGTGAATGTTTAGCAGAGGTTGTGGTTCAGGCACATGGAACAGAAGAATGTTTTTGGAAAAAGATGAGGCAGAAGCCTTTGGAAGCTTGAATGTAAACTTCACTTTTTGTTCAATATTAGACTCTTTCAAGAGAGACTTTGGAATCCATATAGTCATAGGCTTTTCATTTCTTTTTGATGATTTAGAGAGAATATCTTCAATAATGGATTTTGGAACATATACTTGTCTTGTAGTTTTTTTCTTAGATATCTCTTTTGACTTTATGCTTCCATGTTGATTAGAGGAGACATGGTGAACTTATTTTTTTGATGCATTCTTGTATTGCTTATTTTTCTTGTATTGAACATTCAAGTTTCTTCCAAAAGACTTGGGACTTGTGGAAAAAGAAGAAGGATATGACTAGTTTAGACAGGTGAGTGGATGAAAAGGATTCAAGGGTATGCATCCATGTTGATCTTGAGGAAAGATAGGAGATGGAGGGATGCAAGGACCCAAAATGGATGATGAATTAGGAGAGTTAGGAGGGGAAGTGAAGGGACATAAGGGCCTTTTGGCACCTACAAATTTTCATGGCCCAACCATTTTTCTTCTCGTCTCTGTAGCTTGTTTTTCCCTTTTTTTTTTTGGCTAAAACCCTTGTTTGAAATTCAAAATCTAGCCATTGTGTTCATGAAACCTAATTAACCTTGGTCCTATTCTAATTTTATGTTACTTTTTAGGCCACTTAAAATTTCATAAAGGCATGTGCGTTAATTTTTTATTCCCTAGCGGCCTTTATTTTCCTAAGTTTTCATGCGCCCAGCGAAAAATGTTCCTAAGTCTTTCGGCGTTAATTTTTCCTAAGTCCCTCATAGTAATATTTTCCTATGTTTCACCCTTTAGAAATATGTGGTTTTCATTAATTTGCATGACTATTTGGTGTCAAAGGTCTCTGACATGCAAATTCATGACCGTGTACCATCTATCTCGGTAGGACCTATCTCCCTTCCTTGTTGACTTGTTAATGAGTGAGCAGAATAAAAGATCATCACCATACCACTGATGGAAGATGTGTGGGTGTTAACGTAATGCTTTAACAATGACCATCCAATGAAATGGTAGAAGGTTGTGGGTCCAAGATGACACGTATGCACAAATGGCAAGTTGTGATTGGTCCATGTATTAATGAGGTGGAGGTTATCAATTGGACCTAGTTTTTTGATGTGTCAGAAGGACCTGACCTTGTTAGTCAATTGATGAATGATGTAAGTTCTTATCGAATTTGTTAGAGGCTTTAGATTATGCACCAGCCATTGATTTCATCTGGTGTCAGAGGTTGTCAGGCTAGGGTAAGATTCTCGATCTAACGATGAGTGTGTAATCTAATGGAATCTTGTTAGGCTATGCGAAAATGAGACGGTCATTGATCTTCTTGATGTGGGCCCTATAAATTTCTCCTTCTATTTGGTGGTTCTAATAAATGTATGATTTTTTCATTGGTTCATGTGATGTTTTGGTGGAAGGTGTAGTGACCTAGCGATTTGGCGAACAGTGTTCATGTAATAGCCAAATGATTTAGTAGTGCCCTCAAATTTCTCATGAATGATGAAAGTCTTCAATCATCAGTTCACCAAATGGATAGAAGGTTTGGGGTTTGTTGAAAATTGGGACTTTGTGATGTGTCATCACTAAGGTGTTAGTTTTTTATTCACTAAGCTAGAGGATGATGAGGAATACTATAGAGTGGGGCTATTGTCAGAAAGGTCAGTGACAAGGACAAAATCCATGGTCAGCGTAAGTTCTTATCAAATTTGTTAGAGATTTGAGATCTTACACCTGCTATCCATTTTCAAAGGCTTTGGCATGTGGGTCCTATGTCAGAGATGACTGGGCATGAGTAGCAAATAACATGGTGACAGGTGGCATAAAGCAGGCCTGGGTGGGGGCCAAAGGGCTTAGAGGTTCTGAAAAAATTCTTAGTGGCCCAAAAAAAGTTCAAAGTAGTTCACTCATTCCCAAGGAAAATTAGCAAAGTTCTAAAAGGTTTGGTGATTCAGCGAAGGAAGGCCGCTTGATCGCTAAAAGTTTTAGCGATGACTTAAAGTGTTTTGTGAACTAGTGAAATCCTTTTGTCACTAGTTTGCCAAATAAGAACCAAAGTTAAATGTTTCCCTTTTTTTCTAAGTCATGTGGTTGAGGTCGGGTTAAGTTTTTCATCGTGCGAATAAAGATGTGCCTTGTCGCGTGGTCATAGGGGGTAAACCTGAGGTATCTGGTTGAGTTAAGGACATAAAGCCTAGGAAGTAAAAAGATCTAATGGTCACAATATAAAGTTAACTTAGGTTTGAATATTGACCATTGATTTGCTGCTGGCACCTAGAAATAGCCATTGAAATTCAAATTCAAATTTTTGGAGGGTTTCCCAGCGATAGAAAGGACCAGAATTTATGGTTCTTGAGGTAGGATTTGTTGAAGTTGTTGTGCTGACTCTTGCAGGTTGATCCAGATGGTTTGATGATTATTTGTAGATTCATGTACCATCATGAAATGGACATAGGTAAAGCTTGAGGCATGTTTTAGGTGTACAAATAGACTAAAAAGGTGTGGTGTTTGCATGATCTTCGGTACAAATCAAAGGATTTTCATTGATGAAGATCAATTTTGCATCTGTTTGTCCAGGATTGCTTGGTTTTCTCCCTTGGAATTTATTACTGATTGATATTGGTTGATTTAGTGGGTGAAACCCTAACCCTAGCTATCTAAAGATTCTTGCATCCTAACTTGTTTGGGATTCCAAGATAGCTAGTGGTATAAGTAGTAAAAGTCCTAATTTTGTAGGGGTTCTAAAACATCTTGGGTCTCCTATTTTTTTGGTTTTTCCATCTTTTTGGTTCTTGGTTCTAGTGTTTGGAAATCCAAGGGATTCTATTCTCTGGTTCCATATTCTTGATGGTTGAATGCTGATAATACAAATTTTGTAGAGCAGATTGTTGATTCTATGATTTTGAGTAAATAGTTTACTTGTATGTATTGATACACTTCCATGAAATACACTACAATTTCTACCTTGGTTGTGTTATTATCTCTTTTCTTTGTGTTTATTCTTATATGTCTCTATTTGTAAGGCATTTGGAACATACTAGTTGTAAGGTAGCTATCTAATTGTTGCATGAGTTTCTTTCAAGGAAAGAATTAAATCCTTATGTACAATTTTAGAGAATGAATACATCTATGGAAGATCTTGATGGTAGCAAACCTAGATTGAGAAGATAGTTTGTAAGGAATTCTATCCAAATTGTATGTGATTTGTAAGACATATCACCGTATTTCCTAGAAATTCCTCTATTGATTTATGTTAGACTCTTTGCCCAAAGGATTAGGCACTGATATGATCTCTACTATTCAAACACCTTTCAGTCATCAAACACAAAATTTATCACTATCAATACCATTTCATTTCATGTTCATGTACCTAAAAAATAGGACTATCCCTGATGTTTTACAGTCTGTAGTTGCTGATTCCTTGAAGAGTGAATCAAAGGTTAGCCTTCCTTGAGTTTCACTCATAAAAAGAAGGACTCATCACCCTTATGCCATTGTTCATGTTATCATGCTAGGAGTTTCATTAGTCATATCCTATAATAGGTTGTTCTCAACTATCTTCAGGATTATCTTCCATAAAAGCACATCTAATAAACTCAATAGCATGACAATGAAGACTTAATCCACCATTCCATAGTTTACTTGAAAGATAGTAATCTATTTGTAGGCAATGCCCGCCTGAGTCCTATGGAGCTCAAAGCAGAAGGAGGATCTTATCCAATCCTCATCAATTAGGCTTCTCTTGCAAACTTGGAAACCTTTTTACTGAGAATCAAGTCAATGTCCTTGCCAAGTTTGACCCATAAGAAAAATCCCTAATAGACTAGCGACTCTACTGGGGAGTTTTAAGAAATATTTTGCTAAGTTGTAGTGTTTAGTTGAGCCAAGGCTCCTACCCTATACAAATCATCTGGTTACCATTGGTGCCTATATTTTAAAGAAGAATTCCCAAATTTTGGGTGGCGACTCTAACAATCTCTATTGTAGTACTGATTAGGAATCATTAACAAGATGAGTTATAGAGGTACTAGGTCTCAGAGAAATAAGATTCCTAAGGATAGATTAGGAGAAGGTATTCCAAGTACTTCTAGGCCTAGTCAGACAAAGAGAGGAAGAAGAAAGAGAAATATCTTTCATGCTCAGAAACATAGAGAAGATACTAGACAAGAGGAACAAATCCAGTCTATGCAAATGAATCAAGAAGGAAATACCTCTGAATATGATGAGGTTGTTGATTTGGGTCTGAACCAATATGAAGACAAGGTTCAAGTAGGAGATGCTAAGTCTGAGACTACTCTCCCTGAGTCAGAAGAAATTTTTGAAGAGGTCTATGAGTTGGAGAGGAGAGTCCAAGAATAGATCCATTTAAGATAAAAAAGAGACAAGGAAAAAGAGGAAAAGAGAAAACATTCTATGATTAGAGCTGAGTAATTGAAGAGACAATTATTGGATCTTGAGGCCATGAATCAGGATCATGTGATAGAACAAGCAGAAGATTAGCCTATTGTCCATAAGACCTATGAGATAAGAAATCCTAAGGACAAAGGTAAACAAAAGGATGTAGGAGTTTCAATAAATGAAACAAATCATGCAAAGAAGTCCATGGATCAGGCAGCAAGATTAGAGGTAGACTTGGAAGAAGCAAAAAGAAAATAAGAATTGTTGGCCAAGGAGTTAGAAAAGGTAGAGCTTGAAGCCACTGCTGTAGCAATGAAGAGAAAGATTGAATTCCTTAGGCAATCTTCTGGACATGCTAATACCCTTTTCACTTCTCAAGCATAAGGAGAAAATGTGATGAATACTACGACAACTTCAGGTATGCCTAAGACTGCTAATGTTTCTAATACTCAAACATCTACATCTTTAGGTGGTGGCCCATCTCAAGTAGGTCCCATTCATGAGAGGCATAAGAATTGGTTTTTATTGGGATTCCTGGTTATCCAAATCCCATCCCTGATGAAATTAGGAAAAAGCTCCCAAAATTGACTGGAAGCAATGCAATTACTTGTGAAGAGAATTTGAAAAGTTTCATTGATGTGATAGATGACTATAATATTGAGCCTAATGATGTGATCATGAAGCTTTTTGTTCAGTCTCTGACTAAAGATGCTAGAGATTGGTTTAGAAATTTACCTCATGCCAGCATATGTTCATGGAATCAATTTAGGCAGTCTTTCAAGGAACAGTATGGTGATAAAACCAATGAGGGCTTCATGCTTAATGAGTTTAACAACATCAAGAAAAAATTCAAATGAGGGTGTTGTTGAATTCAATGTTAGATTTCAGAAAGCCATGCATAAATTGATGCAAGTTATCAAATTGGATGATAGAGTATGTCTTGTCACATACCTAAATACTTTTGATTCAAAGATGGGATATCTTTTGAGGGATAAGAATCCTAGGAATCTTCCAAAGGCTTATAAATTGGCTATTAATATAGAGAGCAATAGAAGGATATCAGGGAAGTTGGGGAGGAGAGAAGATTGTCAGCCATCAGTCTCAAACAGAAGAGAGCCAGGGAAACCTGATGCAAAGCCAAAAGATGATGATAGTTTGAAACAAATCTTGAAAGAAATAAAGGATTTAAAGCCTAGTGAAGCAAGAAATAGTAGACTACAAGGAAATGATAGGCCATCTTTCAATAATTTAAATAAGATGCCAAGAATGTAGAACTATCCCTATAATACTCAGTAGAAGGATGGGAAGCCAATACTTCCTAAAATAAAGGATAAACCAAATGATAAGACCCCTGACCCTTTGCACAAAAATACAGTGAATATGAATGATGATGTTCCATGGTGTATTGTTTGACAATCACCTGATGATCCCTATTACTATGCTATTGCTCAAAGTTTTCTGCATATGGAGATCAAGGCAATAACAATGATGATACTTATGATGATTAGGGGTGTGGTATGACTTCTTCATACATATATGATGAGTTAGACTTTGCAGATGAAGATGAAAACCAAGATGCTGGTAGTTCCCAAATCAGAAATGAGGTTTACCATCAGCAAGTGTTTTCTGATGAAGAAGATAATCACCTTGATGTAGTTCAGTGCAATACTTTAAGAAGTGATGGATCAGTAATGTTGAGAAGACCTTCTAATGAAGAGATTGCACAAATCACAACAAAAATGGTGTCCCAAGTTAAAAGAAACTATAATTTGAGAAATAGGGTGGTAGGTAGTCCAAGTGGCAGGCTTGCTAGAATTTTCATTAAGAAAATAGAAAGGGATGAAAAGCAAGCCCAAAATAAGCAAAATGTTACTGACACTGCTGACAAAACCAAGTTGAAAAAAAATATGAATTTCACAAAGCCAATTGTGGCTTACAAGATAAAAGCTAAACCTCTTGTGGGTAATGTTTCTCCTTTACAAGAGAAAGAAAAGGGTCAGAGCAAAGATAGTCCTAATGTGGTTACACATGAAGAAGATAAAGGGGTCACTACCATTGGGTGGGATGTAGTTGACCCCAACTATGTTCCCATTGACATGAGAAAATTATTGTCACAAATCATTATCAAGGTCCCCTTATTAGAAATGATGAGGATAGAGGAGCATAAAGTTAAGGCTCTGAGTTGGGTAAAAGGAGCCTTTTCTTTTGATACCCAAAATTTCACCAGGGTTGATGGAATGGCTACTGTAGCAAGTGATTCAATTGAGAACTATTTTAGGGAGATCATCTCTAAGATCCCTCGGATTTATTTGGATGCTAATGCTGCAAATGTTGTGTCAGGAACAGTTGATCCTTTCTTTTTGTCCTTAATAGTAAATGGAAATTTGTTAAGAAATTGTATGATTGATTCATGAGCTTCTAATACTATTATGCCTACAAAAATAATGAGATCCTTGGGTCTAAAATTAGATACACCTCATGGTAGATGTTAGGCTATGGATTCAAGAGAGGTCCCTATTATGGGTACTATAAAAGAACTTCCTTATAGGTTGACAACTTTCCCTGACAAGTTGCTAACAATGAGTGTTCTAGTGGTAGATATTCCCCCTCATTATGGGATGTTGTTGTCAAGGAAGTGGAGTGCTCAAATGGGAGGTAGTATCCAATGTGATCTATCCTTTGCAACTTTCAATATTGATGGTGACAATGTGAAAGTATCTAGAGAAGGTAGAACTCCACATATGATTGAAATAAATGATGATCATTTAAATTGTTGTGTGGATGTTGACATGGAGAATTTCAAGTTAGAGGAAATTGTCCCAACAATGGAGGAGGTCGATCCACTAGTTGTAGAATTAAAGAAACAACAAGATGGACTGTGGCAAATGTATTTTGATGGAGCATGTTCAAAAGAAGGCTTAGGAGCTGGGGTCTTATTCATATCTCCATCAGGTACTACTTTTAAGTATTCATTCTCATTGACTTTTCAATGCACAAACAATACTATTGAATATGAAGCATTGTCTTTGGGATTGAATAGTGCTATCAAACATGGGATAAAATGTTTAAAGGTTTTTGGTGATTCTGAGCTTGTGGAAGCACAAGTTTGATCTAAGTATGCTGTCAAGAATGATAGATTGAAATTGTATAAACATGTGATATGGGATCAGATTGAAATGTTTGATGCTTTCAATATATACTGGGTAGAAAGAGAAAATAACATAATGGCCAATTTTCTAGCCAATGTTTCTCTAAAAAGGGATGATTCAACTTTTTTTGGAGTATCAATTCTTGAAGTAAAAAGTAGACCAGTTGTTCCAAACAACATTTACAATTGGAAGGTCTTTGAAGATGATCATGACATCCTAAGATTTATTCATTGTCTTGATATATATGAGGATCAACCTATAGAATGCAACACTTTGGTTGAGGAAATTGAAGGAAAGGGTATGATCATGGGAAGTGAAGTGATCCAGTTGAATTCAAATAGTATCCCTAAGGGCTTAACTAAGTTAAAAGCATTATATAGCAGCCAAAATGATCATATGTGAAAAATAAGTAATGCTAATGTAGTAGATCTAGAGGAAGTGAATTTGGGATCACATAATGCTCCTCAAATAGTCTATATTGGAAAGGGATTAACCCCTCAATTGAAAGATAATTTGATAAGCTTGCTGAGAAGGTACAAGCATGTGTTTGCATGGTCTTATGATGACTTAAAATCCTATAGAGAGGACCTTTTCCAACATGAAATCCCATTAAAGTAGTATGTCAAACCATTTAGACAAAAGCAAAGGCCCATTAACCCATTGTTGGCTCCTAAGATGCAGCAGGAGCTAGTCAAGTTGAGCGATGCAGGAATAATTCAACCTATAAGGCATTCAACTTGGGTGTCTAATTTAGTCCCAGTTAGAAAGAAGAATGGTGACATTAGGTTGTGTGTAGACTTCAGGAATTTGAATGTTGCATCATTGAAATATAATTATTCACTACCTAATATGGAGGCAATGTTGCACAAGGTCATTGGTTGTGAGTTATTGTCTATGATGGATGGCTTCTCTGGATATAACCAGGTGCTGGTGAAAGAATCTGAACAATTCAAAACTGCATTCACAACACCTTGGGGAACATATGTGTATGTCAAAATGCCATTTGGTCTCAAAAATGTTGGAGCAACTTTCCAAAGAGCCATGGATGTTGCTTTCAAAGAGTACATAGACTTGTTTATGGTTGTGTATTAGGATGACCTAACTGCCTATCCCAAGAAGGCTCATGATCATTGTTCGCACTTAGAAAAGATTTTTGTCAAAGCTCTGGAGTATGGTGTGTCCCTGAATCCTAAAAAATATAATTTTGCAGTCAAAGAGGGAAAGCTTCTAGGACATATTGTATCAAAACATGGAATAAGAATTGATCTAGAAAGGGTTGAAGCAATCAAGAAGGTGTCTACACTAAAAAATCTCAAAGTGGTGTAGTCCTTTCTAGGGAAGATCAATTTTTTTAGGAGATTCATTGCAAATTTTGTTGAAGTTGTCAAGCCTATAGTAAAGTTGTTAAAAAAGGATGTGAAGTTTCAATGGACTGTAGAGGCTCAAGCTGCATTTGAGAAAATTAAAGATGTGGTCCAACAGGCACCTATGCTTAGATCTCCTGACTATACCAAGCCTTTTTATTCTTTTCTTCTACATCATTTCACACCATTGTTGTTGTTCTATTGTAGAAGGACAATGAGGGTTTTGAACATCCAATTGCATTTTTTAGCAAATCCTTGCAGGCTACTGAGTTGAATTATGAGATGATGGAGAAGCAGGCCTATGCATTGGTAAAAGTAGTCAAATCTTTCAAGCCTTATTTGGTGTGTGCAAATGTTGTTGCATATGTCCCACATTCAGCAGTAAAGTATGTTTTTTCTCAATCTAAAGTTACTGGTAAGAGATGCAAGTGGATTACCAGAATTCAAGAATTCAATTTAGAAATCCATATCACTAAGCTTGTGAGAGGACAAGGTCTAGAAAAATTGATGACTGAAGAGAATATGGACTTAATCCAAGTAAATAATGAAGGAACTCTAGATATGACAGTCACAAGTATTGAATTGCAACTAGAATATGCTGATATTGTCTATTTCATAAAGAATGCTAGATGCCTAGACTATATGATAGATAATCAAAAGAGGTCCTTGAAATTGCAAGCTCAAAAGTATACATTGCTGCAAGGAGACTTGTATTGGAAAAATAGAGATGGAATCTTGTTGTTCTGTCTTGACAGATATTAGGTAGAGAAGGTTTTAAATGAAATGGATGTTGGTGTTTGTGGAGGTCATTTTTCAGCAAGGACTACTGCTCACAAGGTTTTAAGGGTAGGTTATTATTGGCTACATTGTTTAAGGATTCATTTCAGTATGTCAGGAAATGTGAAGCTTCTTCGAGGTTTGCTTCAAAATTAAAGTACTCAAGAGCACTATCATTAAATCCAATAGTTGTTGAAGCACCATTTGCAATGTGGGGCTTGGATTTCATAGGTGAGTTTTCTGAGAAATCTAGTGGAGGACATAGTTATATACTTGTTGCAACTGACTATTTCACAAAATGGATAGAGGCTATCCCTACAAAAGGGGCAACAAGTAAAGTGGTGATTGATTTCTTACTTGACAATATTTTGACTAGATTTGGTATCCCTATGAAGTTCATTATAGATAATGTAATGTGTTTCAGATCAGATGAGTTTAAAGAGTTGTGTAATGATAATGGAATCATAACTTCCTATTCCTCTCCTTATCATCCTCAGGCAAATAGACAAGCTGAGTCTAGCAATAAAAGCATCCTGACAATCTTAAAGAAGACACTTGAAAAGAATAAGAGAGCTTGGCACTCCAAGTTGAGATTGGCTTTATTGATAGACAAGATTATAGTGAAAAGAGTCACTAGGAAGTCTCCCTTTGAGCTTGTGTATGGTTTGCAGTCAAGGCTACCTATAAATAATCTAATTCCAGTTTATTAGTTTATTCAGGATGAGGAGTTTGATGTCATAGAGCCAATGCAGAATAGAATTATGCAGCTAACTAAGTTAGATGAATAGAGAAAAGAGAGTCAAATGAGTAATATCAAGTTGCAATAGAAGATGAAGTACTTATTTGAAAAAAGAACAACTACCAGAAAATTCAAGGTTGATGATTTGGTACTTCAATAGAATGTGAGGGCAAAAGATAAAGGGAAGCATAAGAAATTTGAATCATTGTGGCTTGGTCCTTTGGTGATTCATGATAGTTTGTGGAAGGATTCCTACTTGCTGAAGAATATGGATGGTGAGGTTTTTGAATTGCTAGTGCATGGGAAATTCTTGAAGCCCTTCTTCAGTTAAGTTTTTGATTATCATGCATGTGTAAATACTTTGTAATTTTCTATACAGGTTGGTTTCCTTTCAGGTTGTGTGTTTCTTTCCCTGTCTTAGGTTAGTGTGGTTTTTGGTCTACATCCTAGAGTCCTCTGGTTCTTGTTAAAACTTTTTTTTCAACATCCTTAGATAGAGCCACTCTTGGCACCTACAAATTTTCATGGCCCTACCATTTTTCTTCCGGTCTCTGTAGCTTGTTTTTCCCTTCTTTTTTTTTGGCTAAAACCCTTGTTTGAAATTCAAAATCTAGCCATTGTGTTAATGAACCCTAATTACCCTTGGTCCTATTCTAATTTCATGTTACTTTTTGAGCCACTTAAAATTTCATAAAGGCATGTGCGTTAATTTTTTATTCCCTAGTGGCCTTTATTTTCCTAAGTTTTCATGCGCCCAGTGAAAAATGTTCCTAAGTCTTTTGGCGCTAATTTTTCCTATGTTCCCCACAGTAATATTTTCCTATGTTTCACCCTTTAGAAATATGTGGTTGTCATTAATTTGCATGACTATTTTGTGTCAGAGCTCTCTGACATGCGAATTCATGACTGTGTGCCATCTGTCCCGGCGGGCCCTATCTCCCTTCCTTGTTGACTTGTTAACAAGTGAGCAGAATCAATGATCATCACCATACTACTGATGAAAGATGCATGGGTGTGAATGTAAAACTTTAATGATGACCATCCAATGCAATGGTAGAAGGCTGTGGGTCCTAGATGACACATATGCACAAATGGCAAGCTGTGATTAGTCCATGTATTAATGAGGTGGAGGTTGTCAGTGGTACTTGGTTTCTGGTTGTGTTAGAAGGACCTAACCTTGTCATTCAATCGATGAACAACATAAGTTCTTATCGAATTCATCAAAGGCTTGAGATTATGCACCAGCCATTGATTTCATCCAGTGTTAGAGGGTTGTCAGGCCAGGGTAAGATTCTTGATCTAACAGTGAGTGTGTAATATGATGGAATCTTGTTAGGCTATTTGAAAATGAGATGGTCATCGATCTTCTTGATGCAGGCCCAGTAAATTTCTTGGTCTTTTTGGTAGTTCTGATAAATGTATGCTTTGTTCACTGGTTCACATGATGTTTTGGTGAAAGGTCAAGTGACCTAGCAATTTGGTGAATAGTGTTCACAGAATAGCCAAATGATTTAGTGGTGCCCTCAAATTTCTTGCAAATGGGCAAAAATCTTCAGTCACCGGTTCACCAAATGGATAGAAGGTTTGGGGTTTGCTAAAAAGTGGGACCACATGATGTGTCATCCCTGAGGTGTCAATTTCTGATTGACTGAGCTAGAGGATGATGAGGAATACTGCACAGTGGGGCCATTGTCAAAAAGGTCAGTGATAAGGACAAAATCCACGGTCGGTGTGAGTTCTTATCAAATTTGTTAGAGTTGTGAGATCTTACACCTATCATCCATTTTCAAAGGCTTTGGCATGTGGGTCCTATGTCAGAGATGACTGGGCATGTAACACCCCGCCAGGAAACCCAAGAGGACAAGACATAAACCTCTATAAAATGCAAGTAGTAAATTTTTTTTTTCAATTTTAATGAGAATAATATTCATCATTACACTTCATATTTCTAAAAGAAGAAATAATTTTCTACTACTTGAATGTAATATTTATACAACTTAAGTCCTCACGGGTTCCCTAACATCACTACTAAAGAAACATCATATAAACCATTTACATGCATAAGATATTCATGGAATCATGAGCTTAAAAGATCTACGTTCATTTTAATGCATCAAGTTAAATGTCCCTAACTTATTTCTTTTATTAAACATAAGTGAATCATCCAACATCATTATTCCTTTTACCAACTCATTCCATAAATTCATATTGATTTCATCTACATCTACTATCCTTTATATCACTTTTCTCTAATAATTTAGGTAAGAGATTAATATTCATTAAGGTAGGCATCATCCTAGGTACTTCATTAACATGAACCAAGTATTAACATTAAAATCAAATTACTATTTTATTACATTATTTCATAACCATTCATTGTTAATAATTCCAATCACTAATCTATCATTTCTCAATAATTTCCTTGAATTCTTTCATCAAGAGAGAATACATTATTATTGTGATACATCATTATATATAACTATATTTAAGATTATTTCCTTTACACATGGACAACATAAGAGGATAGGATAAATAACATAAACACTTTCTTTTAATGCTAGTAACATGTCCAATATTCCACATTCTTTTCCCTTTCTTTTACCTAGAACTACCCATTCCCTTATGCATTAATTTGAATTGAGATTGCATCAATACTACAAGACTCCTTTTAGGAGATTAAAAATTACATGAATACAAATACATAAGTACATCTCAACATATTAAAATATCCAATAAGAAATCTTCAACTGCAGATCTGGAAAGGAATATGTGCTAGGATCATCCAAAGAATCACGATCAATACCTCGATATAAATATTAACCACCCAACCACGTGGAACCAATAGGCCCACTCCCTCGAGCTAGGAGATAGAACCAAAGGCCCATACAAGAGGTAACAACTAGGAAATTCCTAAGGTGGTGATAAAATTTTCCCAAAGTCACAACACAAAAGAAAAGACAAGAAAACCACAAGGACTACCAAAGGCATGATCAAATTTAGTAGAGACTCTAAGCTAAAAGCTAGCTGAGTATCATCACATAGCCCTCACCCCTTGGGTTGTCCTGGTACTAGCTACTCTTGGCCCCGGCCCCCAAGTAGGCACATGCGGAACCGAATGCCTCTCATACAGACAAGGTCATTCATTCGTACCTACACATAGGTACCTTCTCCCACTCCCATCCTTAGTCTTTACTAGCACTAAAGGCATGGGCACTAAAGGCATGGGTGAGGCACAATTAATCTTGATTAGTGTGTAATTTCCCATTCCAATAATCTCCCATTCCAAATTCATTTATTTAGGTTATCACTTGATTAAATAAATCATAGTAGGTTATCCTGGTACTAGCCACTTAGGGCCCCGGCCCCTCACCATGAGCCACTCGCCTAGTGTACTTAGGTTCCCTTACATACATATAAAAATCATAAGAACATAATGGATCCATCATCAAGAATTCATATCAATTTCATAACAATATTTGATTGAGTTTAGGAAAACATATGTTGTCCCTAGTCCACTTGACAACCCTAAACCCAATATGGCATTCAGAATGTTCCAAACATATAAGAAGACATCCAAGTGATATTATAAATATATTCAGAGTATACATAGATCCAATTAACCAAAAAAAAATTCTAATAGCCTCTGGTGACCATACGAAACCTTAAAACTTAATGATGTTCTTAAACTGAATTATTTCAAGCAAGGATTAAATGCAAAGAATAGTCATCATAGAACAGTCATCCATATCTTCCACAAAACAAATAATAAAGGAAATCACTTTAGTGTAGATTTAGATAATGTAATTATGGACTGTCAATTTTATTTTTAGGAAGATCCAATGGTGGGAAAGAAATTATGACTTCTGGTTTAAAACAGAAAATTCTGGTTAGGGTTCAGACTTGCCTTCACTAAAATGGTTGTAATTTTCACAAAACATAATTAAAATTCACAAAACCAATTGTAAATGAAAGATAAGACTTAGGAGAATGTCTGATATCAAATTCAGACTTTTATATGATCATATCATCCTGTAGCATATGAATACATTTGACAAAAAAATTGGAATCAAGAATGGACAGGCATAGTCTGCCAAAATGTCAAAAATAAGGCATTAATTCGACCCTAAAAATAAAATCAGAGAGATACCCATTTTATATCTATGAATTATACTTCTAGAAAATCAATTTAGTAAAACCCTAGATGCAATTTAAATTATTATAATAATAGATCTCCAAAAATGGGTTGCTAAAAACCCTAGGAAAACACATGCCAATTCTTACAAACAAAAATTCAAAACTTTAAAATAACCATAGAAATGAAAAGTACAGATATAATAAACAATTATAATATATAAATAGATCCATAATCTATTAGAGACATAAAGTAACTAAAATATTCAATCCATACCTCATGTCCTACGAAGGTTGAATCGAAGAAGGAAGGAAAGAAAAGAGAAGACAAATCCAAACTTGAGATGCATCCTTCAAACCCTATCCACTTTCAGAAATCTCCATGAAAGAAAGAAATAATTCCACAAAAATAATCCCTCTCTCAACTACTAAAATTCTCACAAAAATGTCTCTCTCCCAAAAGCAAAGATAACCAAAAATCCTTAAAGACATATGCTTACAAACTCTCCCTCACATCTCCAAGTTTTCTCTCCAAAATCACCATGAAAATTAAGGCCATCCTCTCCTCAATTCTTCAGCCACAAAATTCCCCCCTCTTCAAATGAGAAAGTAGTGCATATAAATAGATTTCCAAAGGTTGAGAGGAAAAGTAACCAACTCCCAACTAACTCTTAACTAAAGGGTATTATAAAATAACTTAATATCATAAAACTATATTACTCACATATACAATAAAAGATTATTTTTATTCATTCATACACATATGTAATATTATCCTAACATATATGCATATGCCATCATTAATTACATCAATATATATATATATATATATATATATATATATATATATATATATATATATATATATATATATATATATATATATATATATATATATATATATATATATATATATATATATATATATATATATATATATATATATATATATATATATATATATATATATATATAACCTATCCACATTATTAATAATTAACAATTGAGAATAATATACCTCGCATTATTTAATATTTAATTATTAATAATATTATGCATTACATTAATCCCAAAATATACACCATCAATAATATCTACAATAATTAACATATAATCACATATAAATTATATATATAAATACATGCCAAATACCAAACACTATAATCTATAAGATTATGAAGTAATAGATCACAATATTATTACCCATTTATAATTACTATAGGATATAACACTGAGGTAGAGTAAAATCACATGCCTCAAAATAAATCTAATCATCCAAAGAGGCCATACAAATCATCTATGAAACATATTGAGAAAACCATAAGATCAAACAAGGTCAACCAAAGTCAACAAGGAAAGTCAAGCCAAACTCCTGAAACACAACATAGAAAGATTAACTAAGAATCATACCAAGAAGGAGAAATAAATAAAATGAGTAAACAAACCATAAAACCAAATGAATTCAAGTGACCACAAGGCACTAACTACAACCATGCCCAACCGGGTGCATTGGATCTAAGTTTTTGACCCAAAGGTTGACTGACAAAGAAGGAACCCTAATATTCCCAAATTGGAATAATGACAAAGAAAGACTCATGTAGGGGACTTAGTACTATCTCCATAACAACAACCATTGAGGATTTTAGGGCATGCTCAGACCTATGAAGCCAGGTGAAGTCTATGCCCGGTACTTGCAAGCCTACATCACAAAGAAGAAATACATATGCACGAATATACATATAAAAGAAAACATTGCAGACAGATGACTAGGATCGATACATCATGTGGACCTCAGCTATGTGAGTAACTACAACTTCATCCTGAATCATGAAAACACATCATGTATATATATACTCAAAGCATGTATCCTCATCATAACGAAGGTTAGAATCTCAAGCATTGTGTTAGTCTCTTATCAATACTAATAATAAATCAACATAATCAAATCATCAAGTGAGATACAAGATTCATCCAAAGTAACCTTAATAGAAGAAAATATAAATAACCACTTATATATATATATATATATCTATCAAGTACATGTCATATAACATCCTAACTATATTCATAAAGGTCTTGAAGGTACTCAATACATACATGGAGATAAATACATACAAAAATGATACCTTTAGATAGTATGTCTGATATTAGAATCATTGAGTACTAGCTTATGAAATTATTATAAACAACTATAGGAATAGATCAAACAAGTATCATGTACAACTTAAGCTGTAAGAAAACATCAAAAGATCTTAATTCTTTCAAAAACACAAAACTTATATTAGGGTTAAAGGGGTATTACAGGGGATGAGTAGCAAATGACATGGTGATAGGTGGCATAAAGAGGGCTGAGGTGGGGGCCAAAGGGATTAGAGGTTCTGACAAAATTCTTAGCAGACTGACAAAAGTTCAAAGTAGTTCACTCATTCATGAGGAAAAGTAGCAGAGTTCTGAAACATTTGGTGATTCAGCAAAGGAAGGCCACGTGATTGCTAAAAGTTTTAGCAATGACTTAAAGTGTTTTGCAAACTAGAGAAATGCTTTTGTCACCAATTTTCCAAATAAGGACCAAAGTTAAATGTTTTCCTTTGTTCGCTAAGTCATGGGGTTGAGGCCGGGTTAAGTTTTTCATTGCACGAATAAAGATGTGCCTTGTCATGTGGTCATGGGAGGTAAACTCGAGGTATCTGGTTGAGTTAAGGACATAAACCCCAAGAAGTAAAGAGATCTAATGGTCATGATATAAAGTTAACTCAGGTTTGAATATTGACCACTGATTTTTTGCTGGCACCTGGAAATAGCTGTTGAAATTCAAATTCAAATATGCGGAGGGTTTCCCAGTGACAAAAAGGACCAAAATTTATGGTTCTTGCCGCAGGATTTGTTGAAGTTGTTGTGCCGACTGCTACAGGTTGATCCAGAGGGTTTGATGATTGTTTGCAGACACTTGTACCATCATTAAATGGACATAGCTAAAGCTCGAGGCATGTTGTAGGTGTACAAATAGACTGAAAAGGCATGGTGTTTGCATGATCTTCGGTACAAATCAGAGGATTTTCATTGATGAAGATCAATTTTGGGTCCGTTTGTCCAGGATTGCTTGGTTTTCTCCCCTGAAATTTATTAATGATTGATATTGGTAGATTTAGTGGGTGAAACCCTAACCCTAGCCATTCGAAGCTTGTTGCATCCTAATTTGTTTGGGATTCCAAGATAGCTAGTGGTATAAGTAGTAAAAGTCCTAATTTTTTAGGGGTTCTGAAACTTATTGGGTCTCCTAGTTTTCTAGTTTTCCCATCTTTTTGGTTCCTGGTTCTAGTCCTTGGCAATCCAAGGGATTCTATTCTCTGGTTCCATATTCTTGATGGTTGAATGCTGATAATACAAATTTTGTAAAGCAGATTGTTGATCCTATGATTTTGAGTAAAGAGTTTACTTGTATGTATTGATACACTTCCATGAAATACAATAAAATTTCTACCTTGGTTCTGTTATTGTCTCTTTTCTTTGTGTTTATTCTTGTATGTCTCTATTTGTAAGGCATTTGGAACATACTAGTTGTAAGGTAGCTATCTAATTATTGCATGAGTTTCTTTCAAGGAAAGAATTAAATCCTTATGTGCAATTTCAGAGAATGAATACATCTATGAAAGATCTTGATGGTAGCAAACCTAGATTGAGAAGATAGTTTGTAAGGCATTCTATCCAAATTGTATGTGGTTTGTAAGGCATATCATTGTATTTCCTAGAAATTCCTCTATTGATTTATGTTAGACTCTTTGCCCAAAGGATTAGGCACTAATCTGATCTCTGCTATCCAAACACCTTTCAGTCATCAAACAAAAAATTCATCACTATCAATACCATTTCATTTCATGTTCATGTACCTAAAAAATAGGACTATCCCTGATGTTTTACAGTTCGTAGCTATTGATTTCTTGAAGAGTGAATCAAAGGTTAGCCTTCCTTGAGTTTCACTCATAAAAATAAGAAGGACTCATCACCCTTATGCCATTGTTCATGTTATCATCCTAGGAGTTTCATTAGTCATATCCTACAACAGGTTGTTCTCAGCTATCTTCAGGATTATCTTCCATAAAAGTACATCTAATAAAATCAATAGCATGACAATGAAGACTTAATCCACCATTCCATAGTTTACTTTAAAGATAGTAATCTATTTGTAGGCAATACCCACCTGAGTGCTATGGAGCTCAAAGAAAAAGGAGGATCTTATCCAATCCTCATCAATTAGGCTTCTCTTGCAAACTTGGAAACTTTTTTAGTGAGAATCAAGTCAATGTCCTCACCAAGTTTGACCCATAAGAAAAATCCTGAACAAGGCCCAAGATGGAAGGAAGACATGAATCCCTTAGTGGTGGTTGAAGAGGTCCAAGGATGGAAGTGGAAGACACAAAAGGATAATCAATAAGTTCATCAAAATTTATATGACAACCAAGGACATCAGTATATTTAGAGTGAGCATTAGGATTTTCAATAGGATCATGAACATATTGAATAGGAGAAAATTCTTTGATAGGATTGTCCAGAGCTTGCAAAGAATTAGGAAGAGTAGAAAGGGGAAGTGCACATGGAGTGATAGAGCAAGAAGATGGAAGACTTTGATCTTGACAAGGATCTTTGGATAGCATAAGTGTATAATCTTTCTCTTGATTTTCAATAGGCATATCATTGAAAGTAACAACACTATTTTTAATAGCCTTAATGGAAGTATCATCTTTGCAAAGCACAAGTGTAGTAAGGTTATTTTGATTGTTAGGAAGCTCAACGGTGTAAGTAGTAGCTTGCTCTTACTTAGGATAAGACTTAAGACATGGTGGAATTGATGAGAAAGGGTGTAGAGGATCACAAGAACCTTGGAATAGATATTAGACATCATGAAAAGGATTGGATGACATAGAGGGCTCTTGATCTTGATCTTTCTTTATGTTCTTTTCTTTATCATTTTTAGAGTCCTCTGGACATGGGGCCACTTCTAAGCACAAGGAAGCATGTTGGAATTGTATGGAAGACTTTGGAATAGATGGTGAAGGACTAGCTGAAGTAGGAATTATAGCACATAAAGGCTCAGGCTCTTTAGGTTTAGCATTATTGAAAGTATTTGCAGCCAGATGAAGGTTAGCTCGGGCTTCTTTAGGAGGTAGCACTTGAGGGTAACTATTGGGAACTGCATGAAAATCATTGAGATCTTTGTTAGATGAAGGATTTTTGAAAGGTTTGGAAGACTTGAAAGCTTTACGAAATGTATGGGCATTGGTGGAAGTAGAGGATGGAAGGGAACCATCACAAGACAAAGGTCTATCATCAACATGATCTTGCTCGAGAGTGTAATATTTATTTTCAGCATGAGAGTTCTTAGAGGAAGGATTCTTATAGTATTGATGTTTCATATCAGCATAGTACATTTTATATTCCTCAATAGAAGTGGATGCATCATCTAGGTATTGTTGACAAAAATCATCAAAGTCTTGTTCAAAATTAGAATCATATGGATCACCATCACAATCTATCAAATGTGATGTCCCATTTCCAGTAAGCATGAGCATAGGACTAGGAGGACTCTTAGGAGTAGAGGTATCATGAGGATTATCGTATTGCTCATCATGGTATGTCTTGATAAGAGAAGTCAGACTTTTGGGAGAAGTAGAAGAGGAACTAGATCATGAAGAAGAGGAAAGCAAAGACCTAGTGGAGGAAGAAGACTTGGAAAATGGGGAATGCAAATAATGTCTAGAAGAGTCATGATAAGACTTGGAATGTGAAGAAGAATGAGAAGACTTAGAAGATGAAGAATGTTTGGAAGGAGGAGGCCATGATATGATCATGTCTATGATCCTAGCAAAGGTGTCGGATTCAATCATCTTTTCTTTTAATTTTGCTTTAAGTTTGTCACCCGTGAGATATCCAGAAGGACTATTGGAGGAATAAAATTATTTGAATTGAGGAATGAGTTCGAGATCATCCATTCTCAAGAGAGGTTCCATAACAAGGTAGTTGAAATTCATGGTTGTAGAAGAGAAGGGATCAAGCATGGAAGAAATGAATAGAAGAAGGTAGACTAGATAATAAGAGGAAAAGAATCAAGAAGACATGAAGAATTTAGGAAGAATCATGAAGAAAGAAGAGAAAGGATGACAATGGAAGACTGGGAAGACATGGAAGAAGTGAAAGAAAGAAGACTAAGAGTCATTTTTTGCAATTTGATACCATTGAAATTCATTTTGATATTAAGTAACATGTCACAGCACCTAAGATCTAAGATCTAGACTGACCAAGGAAGACTAGAAGTGACACAAATCAACTTCAGATTGCAAGTAGTAGCGAGATAGAAAAAGGACTCTCTGTGATAGTTTCTAGGCTAATAGAGTGATATAATTTCTCCAGGTGATATTTCGCATAAGGGAGTGCAATAGTTTCCAGGCATCTGGTGTGACAGAATGTATAATAGGAAAGTGATACAACATAAGTGATGAACTATCATGCGATATTCCTTAGGAGGATGTCTGATGGTTTTCTAGTATCGTACGACTCTTGACCAGTGAACATAAAAAAGCTCAATTTTGAAGGCAATTCGGTCAGTGTTTCAGTTTGATGGTTTAATTTTTTTACTCCAAACATAGTACTAGCAGTAATCAGACAAGTTTGCAAATAGTAGGTGATCAAACATGTCATAAAACACTTGCACAAGGGTGAAAGCAACCTTACCAAGACAAGAAATTATGATATCAAAGTGAAAAATCCTATGAATGCTACCATGATGTTTCATGTTTGAGAACATTTACATAGGTAGATCACAATGAGAATACTTCAAGAACTTACTAGCCTAGAAGGACAAAGGCTCAATACTTAACAACTTGGCCCACACTTGATGTCCAATCGCATCACACAAAGTGGTTGACCATAATAGATATTGGCTTTGTCATGGAAGTGCCAATGACACAACCAAAGGAAGACAGATGGTGAGAAATCTTGGGGTGATCTAGTTTAGTCCACTAGGATCAATCCTTGCAACAAGATGTTAAGCGGAAAAATAGGGTAGCTTCTATCTATTAGGAATTCCCTTTGATCTTCAACTTGTAGATTTATACTTTGATGGATAAATTTAATATAAATTTGACTCTATCACCACTCCAAAGTCCACAAGGAAGAGGGCCAATTAACAAGGATCAACAATGAGATCCTCCTACACTTTGAGCCTTAATGCTCAGGTGGGTGTACCCTTGATTCACTTCTTCAAAGGAATCACAAAATATTATACAACTATACCCCTTACTAACTGATTGAAAGATTTTATCATTTAATTTGTGTGTGTGATTGATGATGATGGACTACCTCTAGAGAAGGGATTAGTGCCTTAACCAAGGGCATAGATTCACCTAATAGAATACATCAACTAAAAACCCTAACTCAAACACACTTGAATTTAGGATCTGTGCTTTGCCTATTATCCCTCTCATTCAAATATCAAGACATCAAATCCTTATCTAGCCATGAACTCACTGAAACTACCTCAAAGACTTTAATCCTAACGTTGTTAGGAAATCAAACATAATTCCAAAATACTCTTTGTTTACCATATGATAACCCACTTTGTGAAATTAACATATATGAGCTCAAGAACAAAATAAGAAGACATACACAAACATGAGATTGGAATCCAAATGTATTCTCATTAAAATTTGCAGAATCAATACATTATCAAACAACAAAATGCCAAAGAAATAGACCCAAAATCCAACCTCTCCTTGCTCAGTATAATACCATCAACAACAACCCTTACAAAATATCACTTTTTTCAATATATACCACCACTAGTCATCTTGGAATCCCCAAAACAGGATGCAACAAGCTACAGATGACTAGGGTTTTCACTCACTAGACCAACTGAATCAGTCAAGAATTAAATGTAGGGGATGCAAACTAGTTGACCATGCCTAAGAAAGATTTGCACTTATGATAGATCTTTGGGAAAGTAATACAAATCATGGAATTCTAAATTTGTCAACCCTTTTGGCCACCTGCAACATGCCTCAAGCACAAAAAACATAGTACAAACCCTTGCAAATGATCATGGCACACCTTGGACCACACTGCAATAGAAAAAAAATCATCTCTTACCAACTCCAGTCACTTCTACATTGAATATTAGTCCTTCTAGTCATAGGAAACCCTCAGAAATTTGAATTTGAAAATAAACAGCTAGTTTTATAGCACCAGCAGTGAATCAGTGGTTAATATTTAAATCTGAGCTATCTTTAAGTCGTGACCATTAGATCTCTTTATTTCACGGGCCTTATGTCTTTAATCCATCCAGATACCTCAAGTTAACTCCTAGCAAACATGTGACAAGGCATTTCTTATTCACGAAGTGAAAACACTAATCCACCTTTAACTCCGTGACCTAGTGAATAAAGGAAACCTAACTCATCTCAGCTACATCTGGTGAACTAACAACTAAAGAGTTTTGCCAGTTCACAAAACACTTTTTACCTCCACAATTCATCTAGTGACAAAATGAATGCTTGTTCACCAAATCACCAAAACATTTAGAGTACTCCCACCTTTCCACGTGAATAAGTGAAACATTTGAACATTTATCAGGACCGCTAAATACTTATCCAAACCACCAGAAAGACTGAGAAACTTAACTAGGCCCGCATCAAGAAAATTTTCAGTTGTCTCATCTTCACATAGCCCTCCAAGATTCTTCCAGATCATGTGACAACCATCAGATGAAGAATCTTACCCTACCCTGACAATCCTATGACAGGATATGAAATCAATGATTGTCACAAGATCTTAAACCTTTGACATGTCCCTTTTCAAAAGCACACCCACCATTGATTCTCTGCAAATGTCAAGACCCTTTGACAAGCCAAAAAATTAGGTCCCACTGACAAGAACCAAGTCACTACCTTGTGGACCAATGAGAAACCATCATTTGTGCATACGTGTCAATAGACCCACTGAGAACATCATACCGCTTGGAAGATCGGATGGTTGGTGCAAGATTTGAAGGGTTGAAAATATTCTATGTGCTTATATGCCAACCTTCGATCAGGAATCATTTGATTGAGATACCAGTACCATTGTGCATTATAGAATATCTCAATGAATGAGAGACCACCACGTGGGCCTACCTGGTAGTGGACCCACCTACATTGAAAGGTTACATCATGAAAAGGAATCAATGGTCATCATAAAAGCACAAGCCTCTGACACATCCCTTGCCCTTTTGCAACAATTGTTGGATCAAGATGGTGTTAGAAAGCTAGGTCTAGGAAATATTAAGCCAAAAAATAGGAAAAATTAAAGTGCAAGACTTAGGCTTTAGGGAAAAATTAGGCGCTAGGGACTATAGGAAAAATTAAAGGCCGCCGGGGGTAAAAACTTAGGAATAATTTAAACGAGGCTGACCAAAATATAAAGCACATACATATTAGGACTTTAAGTGGCCCAAAAAGGTAACTTGAAATTAGAACAAGGCCTGGGTAAACTTAGGGTTTATTTCCAGCAATGGCCAGATTTTAAAAAATTTGAACTAGGGGTTTATGCCAGAGACCTAAAAGCAACTGCAGAGATCGGAAGAAAAGGGCTAGAGCCATGAAATTTTTTCAAGGTGCTAATAGTGGCTCTTCTTAGGGATGTATTCCTCTTGTAGGCATAGCAAGGACTTAGAATCACTAGTTAAAGTAGACCATCCCACTAGAAAACTAACAATAGAGAGCAACATGACCAAAACCTTACAAACTAGGACAAAATAGGATAGGGACAAGCAAATTTACAAAATTTACAGAATGTATAGACCTTACTACTATTCATGGAACATATAAATACCTTCAATTGAAGTATATCTTCAAGAATTGTCCATGAACTAGCAATTCTTGAACTTCACCATTTAACTCTTTCACAATGTATGAATCCTGGCCCCATTTTTCCTAAATTTGATATGGCCCTAACTAGATGGGATCAAAATTACCATGTTTTCCCTTATCCTCTAGTCTAGCATTCCAAATTAACACCAAATCACCAAGCTCAAACCTTGTTTCAACAGTTCTCTTGTGATACAAATTCTTAACCTGTAACTGCAATTTGGCATTTTTTGCAACTGATTCTCTTCTAGTCTCATCCAACCTAATGAGGTCCTCAATTCTCAACTGCATTTCATCATCTATGTCATCATCATATAATTGCACAAATTTATACATTTCCAATAAAGTATCCTAAGGCATTCTTGCATGTATTCCATACACATTCAAATGCTGCACAACCAATTGCCTTCTTCACAGTTACCCTATCAGTCCATAGAGCTAATGGTAGCTTTGAATTCCATGCCCTCTTATTCTTTTCAAGAATCCTCCTAAGGATCTTAATCAGACTGTTGTTAGTAGATTCTGCCTAACCATTTCCTTGTGGATGATAAGGTGAGGAATTAGAAATCTGAATTCCTAAACCTTTGCAAAAGTCCTTATATTCAGCAGACCTAAAGCACATTGCATTGTCACTAACTATCCTCTCAGGGAAACCAAACCTTGTAATAATATTATTCAATAAGAAATCATTCACCACCCTACTAGTTTAATTTCTTGTAAGTATAGCCTCTATCCACTTAGTAAAGTAATCAGTGGCAACTAGTATCGAGGAATGTCCCCCACTAGACTTATTTGGTATCTCCCCTATGAAATCAATTCCCCATTGTTGGAAAGGAGCTTGTACTTCTACTAGTTTTAATGCCATTTTACCTAAAAATTTAAGCTTACCAGAGAACCTTTGACAAGCATCACACCTCCTTACCAACTATTCTGTATCCTTGAAGATTGTGGGCCACCAAAATCCTACTCTCAAGATTTTATGAGTAGTTGTTTTACCCATATAATTTCCACCACAAACTCCATCATGCATTTCTTTCAACAAATTGTTAGCCTGATCTTCATCAACACATTTCAAAAGTATGCAATCCAAATTCTTTCTATACAATTTACATTTCACAATTACATACTTGATGGCCTATAATTTTAATGTCCTCCTTTGATTGTCATTCATTCCTGCTAGACATTTCATGTTCCTTAAGTAATAGATGATATCTTGATACCAAACACAATCATCCATGTCACATGTATAATCAATTTCAAAATGATTTATCTAATTTGCATCAAGATTGGATTGAGCCATTAGTTTTTCCAATCCTTGTCCTCTAACCAATTTGGTAATCTAGACATCAATGTTAAATTCTTGGATCCTATTGATCCATCTGCATCTTCTCCCAAACACCTCTTGCTGTGAGAAAATATCCTTGACTGTTGCACTTGGCACAAAAGCAATCATAACTACCCCCATCAAGTAACACCTAAAAGCCTTGATTACCTTCACAAGTGCATATGCTTGTTTCTCATTTATGTCATACTTCAATTTAGTAGCCTGCAAAGATTTACTGAAGAATGCCATAGGTTGCTCAAAATCATCCTTATTCTTTTGTAACAAAAATTTAGCAATAGTGTGAAAAGATGCAAAGGAAAAAATATGCATTAGGACATTATAATCAGGTGCCTTAAGCACTAGTGCATCTTTGATAGCCTGCTTGATATTTTTGAAAGCTTCATTAGGCTCACCTTCCCATGTAATAGTAGATCCCCTCTTTAACATCTTAGAAATGGGTCTAGTAACCTCTGCAAAGTTTTTCACAAACCTCCTTAAGAAATTGACCTAACCAAAGAAAGACTAAATTCCTTTAACATTCTTTGGTCTTTGAATCTTATCAATGGCTGCCACCCTCTCAGGGTCAATCCTAACTCCTTGCTTCCCCACTAAGTGGCCAAGCAACTTACCTTCAGTGACACCAAATGCACACTTCATTGGGTTTAATGAAATACCATATTCCAAAGCCCTTACAATTATTTTCTCTAAATGAGTACAATGGTCTTCTTCCCTCTTGGAATAGGCAGTTAAATCATCTTCATAAACAACAAGGAAATCATTTATAAAATCTACAAAAGCAACATCCATTGCTCTTTGAAAAGTAGCACCAGCATTTGTGAGACCAAAAGGCATTCTCACATAAACATATGTCCCCCAAGGTGTAGTGAAAGTTGTCTTAAATTATTTTGATTCTTTGACAATTACCTGATTATATCCAGAGAAACCATCCATCATAGACATCAATTTTGATCTGGTTACCCTTTGCAGCATAGCTTCCATATTGGGCAAACAATAGTTATCCTTTAATGAGTTGATGTTCAAATTCCTGAAGTCCACACAAAGTCTGATGTCACCATTTTTCTTTCTCGCAGGAACAAGGTTTGACACCCAAGAAGAATGCCTTATAGGCTTGATAATGCCAACATCTCTTAACTTCATCAACTCTTCTTGCATCTTAGGTGCCAAAGTGGGATTTATAGGCCTTTGTTTTTGCCAGAAAGGTTTAGCATCTCCCTTCAAAGGAATGATATGCTAAAATAAGTCTTCTCTATAAACCTTTAGGTCATCATATGACCATGCAAAAAACATGGCTAAATTTTCTCAATAGTTCAATCAGAGATTTACTCACATTGTGAGACATGTCCCTACCAATGTATACCTTCTTAGGTGCCTCATGTGTTCCAAGATTTATCTCCCCTAGATCAACATGATCTTCTCTTTTGATATTCTTTTGAACTCTATCCTGGTTATCAAAGATAGTCTCCAAAACAACAAGCCCCTTGGACACCTTGTTAGTGTATACACCTAAAAATGGTCATCTAGACTATTAACCCCTTTTGCTAAATCATAAATTACTTGTTCTTGATCAAATCCTAGTTCTATCATTTATTCGATTATTTTCTATGGGCTAACCATCTTATCCTAAGTTTTTATTTATTTAAAAGGAATATTCCCTCCCCTTTTAATAAATAAAAAGCCCCCACTTTTCCTCTTATCCTAAGTTGCACAAATAAAGCATTATTCTTATTTTATAAAAAGGGAAAAAGCACTTTTTGTCTCATATGGACACAAAAGTCAACTCCTATTTTCTCATTGATGGATATTTGTGCACATGGATTGCTCCTCTTTTAAGCTCCATTGTTGATTAAATCTTTTTCCTCTTAATCTCCATGGTCCATTTCTCCTCATTTCCTATAAAAGGAGAGCTCTCTTCTTCATTCTAGATCCCCAACTTTTTATGCTAACTTTATGCTGCAGGTTTTCTAGGTCACTTTGGAGCTTTTGAAGATTTGGAGCATTCTTAGCATCTACATCTCATTCTTTCATTCTACATCTCATTCTTGCATTCTTAGCTTAGCTTCATATTTATGCTTTCTTAGATTAGCTTCATTTCTATGCTCTAAATTAGCTCACATAGATTAATTAGCTTTGGTTGTAACACTTGCATATTTCCTTTCATAGCTTGGCTTGCATTCTCATTTCTAGTTAGCATTGCATTGCATTTTCATTCTTGATTATTGAGGATATTGGCATTCTTGCCCTTTTCTGCATTGAATCTCTCATTGCATGGTTTACTAGCAAGGTTATAGGCTAAATAGCTCTAGCTGAGAGCATTCTTAAAAAAAACCCTTGCACTCCATGCCTAGGGAGCTATGGATCGATTTGTGAGGGCTCATTCTTGAGTTTCCTTGCATGTCATGATTCATAGAAGTGTGACACATTTATAGCACACAATTAGTTCTAAGTTGAATAACCTCATTGCCAAAGACAACCTCCTTTCCTTCTATAGACTCAACCAAGGCTAAACAATCAAATTCTTGACCATGATACTGATCTTCACAACTCATAAACTTCAAGATATCACTATCATCATCAAAAACTTGCCAATTTTCAATATTGTTTGGTATAATAGGCCTAGCCTAAATTTCAACTTTAGAGATACCAGTAAATGTAATATCACTGGGATTGATTGCAATATTGGCTAATAGGTCAGCCATCTTATTATTACTCCTATCCTTCCATTCAATATTGAAGGCATCAAAATGTTCAATCAAATCCCAAACTGCATTCCTATATTGTTTTAACCTTTTGTTCTTGGAAGCATATACACCCCTGACTTGGGACACTACCAACTCAGAATCACCAACAACACTTAAGCACTTAATACCATGTTTTTGTACCAACCTCAGTCCTAACAACAATGCCCCATATTCTACTATATTATTGGTACAAAAGAAATTCAATGTGAAAGAAAATTTGTAGGTGTTTCCATTAGGATAAATAAGTAAGATACCTACGCCTGCTCCATCTTTGCAATTTGCACCATCAAAGTACATTACCCACAAATCACCCTTCACAGAAATAACACTTACCTCAATAGAGATAGGTGACAAATAGGTTCCTTCTCAAGTACAGGGATCTCTACCCTAAAAGCATTAATATCAGTATCCACAAAAAATGTAGTCTCATTGTTAATACTTCTCTCAATCATGTGGCATACTCTTGGCTCTCGATCAATCTTGACAAACTAATCATCAATCTTGAAAGTGGCATAGGACAAATCACACTGTAAACTTCCACCCATGGCAGCACTCCACCTTCTAGATAGAAGCATCCCATAATGAGGAGGGATGTCCACCACCAAAACACTCATTGTTAACTCTTTCTCTAGATATGCTGCCAGCCTATATGGCATTGCATTAATAGTCCCAATGATTGGTACCTCCCTCTAATCCATTGCACAACATCTACCTTAAACTATATCAACTTTAAGGCTCAATTTTTCCATAATCTTAAAAGGCATAATAGTATTAGAGGCACCACTATCAATCATACAATTTCTTAATTTCATTCCATTCACAAGGACACTTAAAAAGAATGGATCAATTTTTTCAAGGATAGGATTGACAAAAATATCCAAATATATAGGAGGAATTTGAGATACAATTCCTTGAGTAGCAACACCTTTCAAAGCTTTATCTTGAGATCCATTGCATGCAACATCATTGTTATGAACATTATCTACCCATGCAATAGCTATGGCCTTATGTTCAAGGATCCTCAACAATTTTGAAAATGGAACCTTAACTATAATTTGAGACAATACAACTAGCATATCAATAGGAGCAAAGGAAGGAAACTCAATCTACACTACTTTAGCATCTCTTTGTTTATCTGATACATTAGGTGTATTAGCCACCCTCATCTTTTCATTCTTAGCCATTGTGTTAACTGGCTTCTCAATCTCACTAGAAAATCTTTCAACTCTAACTCACTTAGGCTCACAATTCTTACCTTTTACATTCTTGAATTTCACCATGTGATCACCTTTTGATTTGTTCTCATTAGGCTCTCCGGAGTTGGTACTCTTTATAAACATTCCTGCAACTTTTCCATTTGTATCCCTTGCCACCATGCCCCTAGTTTGCACTTGGGAAATCATTTCTACAGTAATCCTATCCATCTCTTCTCTAGAAGGTCTCCTTAAATTTACTGGCTCAAAAAAAGAGTTCATGTTACATGTCTTCTTATCAATGTCTTCACTATCAGAAAAAACCTCCTAATGAAAAAGGGCCCGATTGTGTCTCTTCACATTTACATCTGCTTCTTCATAAAAATTAGAATCATCTTCATATCCTAGATATGAAGTAGCCATGTTGCATCCAACATCATCTTGATTTTCTTCTTGATCTACCTCCTCAATGCCACAATCTTGATTTGCAACCATAGAATGTACAACCACACAATGCTCTATAGAATGAGGGGACTGGCATGCAACACACCAAGGTATGTCCTCCATGACATTTATTGAAACCTTTTGTAGAGGGTCAAGGACACCTCTGTCATTGTTTCCTCTTACAACAGGGACAACAAGCTTGCCATCCTTCCATTGGGTGTTGTAGGGGTAGTTCTGCAATCTATTCTTCTTATTGAAATTATTGTTGAACTTAGGCCTTTCATTGGTTGGAGTACCGATGCTCCTATTTGCAAGTGCCTTTAAATCCTTCAATGTATTGAAAACATTATCCAATTTATCTTCCTCTTGCCTCCTAGTTCCAACATTCCTATTATTTTCTTTTTTGTATTTCTTGTCCCCAAACAACCTAGGGTCATCTCTCTTCCCACCCAGCTTCCCTAATATCTTCATATTGTTCTCAATATTGACAACAATCCTAAAAGCATCTCTAAGAGTTCTTTGTTCTTTTTCCCTCAACAAGTATCCCATCTTTCCACCAAATGCATTGAAGTATGTAGTTAGACAAACATTGTCATCTAACTACATAACTTGGAACAACTTATGCATACCCTTTTGAAATCTCATGTTGAATTTAGCTATAGACTCATTCTAATTTTTCCTTATGGTATTGAATTCATTCAACATGAAACTAGCATTAGGCCTATCACCATACTACTCAATAAAACATCTCTCAAAAGAATCCCAAGTATCAATACATTTATTAGGAAGTCCCTTAAACCAATCTCTAGCATCCTCCATTAGAGATTGAACAAACAATTTCATGACTACATCCTCATGCTCTACCTCATAATCATTAGGCATATCAACAAATAATATAAGATGCTCCTCACAACTAATAGCATTATTACCAGCAAACTTAGGTACCTTATCTCTTATATCATTTGGAAAATCATTTGGGTAGCCTGGTATCCCATGAAAACTAATTTGCCTATAGCCTTCTAATTGCATAGGTCTTCTTTGAAATCCTAAACTAGTGTTCCCACTAGAATTATTATTTTTATCTACATTCCCACCCACTTGCGCATTTGACTGTCTATTAGGATCAACAAATGATTTGGTAGATACATGAGGAATTAGATTACTAGTAGTAGCATTGCTAGGTGGAACAGTAGTGTTCATAGATGGCATACCTAGTTCAGTAGCAAAAGGGCCATGAACATTAGCTGATGAAGCCCTCAAGAATTGGATCTTTCTTCTTTTCTCTACAATAGCAGCATCAACTTTAGCTCTTTCCAACTCTTGAGAAAGAGCTCCATCCTCCTCTCTTTTTCTTTCTATCTCTATCTCCCTATTTTATTTAGGTTGTGGGATCCCTGGTATTGTCACTGGTTTGCTTATTTGGACACCCACGATCTTCTACTTTCCTTTTTCATTGATAACTATAGTAGGTCTCTTCATCAAATTCATGGTCTTGCAACAAGCATTCCTACTCACTTCTTAGAGCTTCAAGATCACCAAAAAAATTATGTTGCAACACCCTAGGAGCAAAAGAAAGTATCTTTTTTCTCTCCTTCATTTCATTAATCTTTTTAATGAGAGACTATCTTTCTATTAGAGCATTTACCTTTTTAGCCTCTCTCTCCTCTTGTAACCTCTTATGTATGGCATCATGCTCTACCAACTACAACCTAAGTGCATTTAAATCATCTAGTTCTATCATAATGTCATCAAAACCTGATGACACATCCATATTAGTGAGATTTTGATATGGGAAATGGACTTGCCATGGTCTCATGGGTTCTCTTCTAAAATTATCTTCATCAAGATCTAAATCAATCTCAAAACCCATCTCTCTAGTTTTCTCATCCTGACCTACAAGTAATGAACCCTTGTCTTGAAATACAGCCTCTGGGGTATCATAAAATTTATCTTCAGAGTGACCACCATCTAATCTAGAAACTCTATCTTGTGAACCTTCCTCACTTTAGGAAACATGTGGTGCTCTATCTCTAGTATTTATTTATTCTCTTATGAGAGCACTAGTAGACTCACCATTTCTTCTGATCCAAATCTTCTTTTCCTATCTAGGCAATTGTTCCAGAGTGACCTCCTAATTTTTTCTGACAAAGGACCTAGTTTTCCTTCTTTTGTCCATCCTTTACGGTATGACACTAGTTCTAACCCTTTTGAGTCACCACCCACTAAAGTGGGAAATCTTTAACTGAATACAATAGGAAAACAAGAGTGCACTTTGAAAAACTTTATCTTTAGACTCTCACTAGAAGAGTTGCCATTTTTTTGGGGACTCGGATGGGTAAATCAATCTGGTCCTTAAGATTTTGACTTTACAATGTAACCAAAACCAGAGATCCTAACACATATAATTCTTCATTTTTCTTCTCCCTAGCGGAGTGGCCATTTTGTTGGGAGTTCCCTTTAATCTTCAACTTGTAGATTTATACTTTGATGGATAACTTTAATATAACTTTGACTCTATCACCACTCCAAAGTCCACTAGGAAGAGGGCCAATTAACAAGGATCAAGAATGAGATCCTCCTACACTTTGAGCCTTAATTCTTAGGTGGGTGTACCCTTGATTCAATTTTTCAAAGGAATCACAAAATATTATAAAACTATACCCCTTACTAACTGATTGAAAGATTTTATCATTTAATTTATGTCTGTGATTGATGATGATGGACTGCCTCTAGAGAAGGGATCAGTGCCTTAACCAAGGGCATAGAGTCACCTAATAGTATACATCAACTGAAAATCCTAACTCAAACATACTTGAATTTAGGATAAGTGCTTTGCCTATTATCCCTCTCATTCACATATCCAGATATCAAATCCTTATCTAGCCATGAACTCATTGAAACTACCTCAAAGACTTTAATCCTAACTTTGTTAGGAACTCAAAGATAATTCCAAAATACACTTTGTTTACCATATGATAACCCACTTTGTGAAATTAACATATATGAGGTCAAGAACAAAATAAGAAGACATACACAAAAATGAGATTGGAATTGAAATGTATTCTCATTAAAATTTGCAAAATCAATACATTATCAAACAACAAAATGCCAAAAAAATAGACCCAAAATCCAAGCTCTCCTTGCTTAGTATAATACCATCAACAATAACCCTTACAAAATATCATTTTTTTCAATATATACCACCACTAGTCATCTTGGAATCCCCAAAATAGGATACAACAAGCTATGGATGACTAGGGTTAGGGTTTGCACCCACCAAACCAACTGAATCAATCAAGAATTAAATTTAGGGGATGAAAACCAGTCGGCCATGCCTGAGAAAGATTTGCACTTATGATAGATCTTTGGGAAAGTATTGAAAATCATGGAATTCCAAATTTGTCAACCCTTTTGGCCACCTACAACATGCCTCGAGCATAAAAAACATAGTACAAACCCCTACAAATAATCATGGCACACCCTGGACCACACTGCAATGTCAAACAAATCATCTCTTACCAACTCCTGTCACTTCTACATTGAATATTATTCCTTCTAGTCACAAGAAACCCTCAAAAATTTGAATTTGAAAATAAATGGCTAGTTTTACAGCACCAACAGTGAATCAGTGGTCAATATTTAAATTTGAGCTATCTTTAAGTCATGACCGTCATATCTCTTTATTTTGCGGGCCTTATGTATTTAATCCATCTAGATACCTCAGGTTAACTCCTAGCAAACATGTCATGACAAGGCATTTCTTATTTGTGAAGTGAAAACACTAACCCACCTTTAACTGCGTGACCTAGTGAATAAAGGAAACCTAACTCATCTCAGCTACATCTGGCAAACTGGTGACTGAAGAGTTTCACAAGTTCACAAAACACTTTTTGCCTCAGCTAATTCATCTAGCGACAACATGAACACTTGTTCCCCAAATCACCAAAACATTTAGAGTACTACCACCTTTCCACATGAATAAGTGAAACCTTTGAACATTTATGAGGACTGCTAAATACTTATCCAAACCGCCAAAAATATCGAGAAACTTAACTGGGCCCACATCAAGAAAATTGATGGTTGTCTCATCTTCACATAGCCCTCCAAGATTCTTCTAGATCATGAGATGACCATCAGATGAAGAATCTTACCCTACCCTAACAACCCTCTAACAAGATATGAAATCAACAGTCAGCGCTAGATCTTAAACCTTTGACACATCCCTTTGCGAAAACACACCCACCATTGACTCTCTATAGATTTTAGGACCCTCTGACAAGCTAGAAACTCAAGTCCCACTAACAAGCACCAAGTCACTACCTCATGGACCAATGAGGAACTACCATTTGTGCATACATGTCAATGGACCCACCGAGAACATTATACCACCTGGAAGATCAAATGGCTAGCATGAGATCTGAAGGGCTGAAAAGATTCTATGTGGTTATACGCCAACCATCGATCGGGAATCATTTGATTGAGATACCATACCTGCTATGCATTATAGGATATCTCAATGAATGAGAGATCACCATGTGAGCCTACCTAGCAGTGGACCCACCTGCATTGAAAGGTTATGTCATGAAAAGGAATCAATGGTCATCGCAAAAGTGCAAGCCTCTGACACATCCCTTGCACTTTCGTGACAACCGTTGGATCAAGATGGTGTTAGAAAGTTGGCCCTAGGAAATATTAAGCTGAAACATAGGAAAAATTAAAGCATAGGACTTAGGCTTTAGGGAAAAATTAGGCACTAGGGACTATAGGAAAAATTAAAGGCCACCGAGGGTAAAAACTTAGGAAGAATTTAAACGGGGCTGACCAAAATATAAAGCACGTGCATATGAGGACTTTAAGTGGCCCAAAAAGCTAACTTGAAATTAGAACAGGGCCTAGGTAAACTTAGGGTTTATTTCCACCAATGGCTAGATTTTAAAAAATTTGAACTAGGGGTTTATGCCAGAGACCTAAAAACAACTGTAGAGACCAGAAGAAAAGGGCTAGAGCCATGAAATATTTTCAAGGTGCTAACACTATCTATGGTTCTTAGTAAGGGCTTCCATTTTTAATACTCCTCTTTCTCCCCAAAGGGACTCCTTACCTTGCGGCAAGTAACAGACCTCACGGCCACAAGAGTACCTTAAGCATTCTTGCTCAACATTTTCCTCATGGTCACAATCCCACAAGTACTCACATTAAGCAAAGACAAGTACTACATCTACCAAGGTTTTTTTCCCTTGATAGCCTTGAGATTATAGTGGGTTGGAATAGCTTGGTATTAGCTTGTCCCCACTTGGGTCATTCCTCTTGATTGCTCAAGAGCAAGCCTGCTAAAGGATCTTAATCTACTCAAAAACTAGATCAACTCTTGAGAGTCAGGATTTTTGGGTCACCACAAGGCTGAAGAGCATACTCTCCTATCTCAAAAATCTTTCCCAAACACACCAAGAAAAGGTTCAATTAGCCTTCTTGCTTTCGAAATCTAAAGATGGGTCAGGATTTCTGGTCACCAAAAGGGTGAAGAGCATAGTTTCCTACCACCTAAATATTCCCACAATAAGATATTAAGTGCCTATGAAAAGAAACAGATAGTATATGCCACACTTAAAAATGAAAACAATGAACAAAAACACTTGATTATTTTTATGTGTTGGGTAGCCTTGCAAAAACAATTAGTAGCCCTTTTGCTTTTAGAGCTTTGACATGCGTTCTTTTAAGAAAATATTTCAAGAAATGAAGTCACATACAAGCACAACTTGTTAGCCCAACAATGGTTATCACATAAAAAATTAGATAATTTACAAGTAAAATAGCTGATCAAATGGAAAAATTTAAAAATGAAACCAGCATGGTTGGATCAGGCTCAGAAATAGCTTTCCAACTATATATCACACTTCAATTTTCGATACCGTATGTGAAAATTTTCAAAAAAAGAAAATAGATAACAAAAAACCCAAAACATGCAAGATAAAAGAGCTAAAAACAACCACTTCCAAGTTTGGGTGACATTTCAGTTGCTAGAAGAATCGTACAATACTTCTCTGTATACTAGTGTGATATTTTCATTCTGGGTGATAGATCACACTATGTGCAGGCAATAAACCTCTGTATGTCTGTGTGACAGAATGTTGTATGGTCCCATGATACTTTTACTAGAAAAGTATCACATGAGTATGTAATAAAGTATCACATGATACTAGAAGACTGTCCTATGATAATCCTATCAGAAAAAAAATAGAGAGCAGAAACAACAAGCAAAAATTGATGAAAAAATAACGAAAATGCATGAAAAGAAGAACAAAACAAAACTATTCTACCCCACAGTGGGTGCCAAAAATGTACACACTAAATAGTGTACTTCTCTAAGTCATTACTTCCAAGGGAATCTATGAATGGGAAACCTTGAGAAAGCAACCTAGAGCTCCCTAGGCATGGAGTCACAAGGATGTTGATAGTGCTCTCAGCTAGAGCTATTGAAGCATGCAACCTTGCTAGTAAACCACACAATGGGAGATTCAAAGAGACAAGGGAAAGAATGCCAATATCTTCAAGAATCAATGAAAATGCAATGGAATGCAAGCTATGCTAAGAATGAAGATGCAAGCTAAGCTATGAAAGGAAAGTATTACAAACCCTTGCTAATTAATCTATGTGAGCTAATATAAAGCATAAAGGAAACTAAGCTAGATGCCATGAAAGCTATGATGCTATGAAAGAAATGAAACTAGAATGCAAGAATGATCTCCAAAAGCTCCAAAGTCTCCAAGAAATCCTTCAGCATAAGATTAGCATAAAAAGTTGGGGATCTAAGAATGAGAAAAGAGCTCTCTTTTTATAAGAAATGAGAAAGAATGGACCATGGAGATTAAGAGGCAAAAGATTTAATCAAAGGTGGAGCTTGAAAGAGGAGCAATCCATGTGCAAAAGTATCATCTAATGAGAAAATAAGTGTTGACTTTAATGTCCATATGAGACAAAAAGTTCTTTTCATCTTTTTATAAAATAAGAATAATGCTTTATTTGTGCAACTTAGGATAAGAGGAAAAGTGGGGGCTTTTTATTTAATAAAAGGGGAGGAAATTCATTTTAATTAAATAAAGACTTAGGATAAAAAATTTAGCCCATGGAAAATAATTGAAAATAATAAAATAGGATTTGATCAAGGAAATTGATATAATTGAAAAATGTTGATTTTTGAAAATATTGATTCAGGGATTTGATTAATTGCTGAATGGGGGCCCAAAGTCTACGCGACCATTTTAGGGTGCATACACCAAGTTCCTTCAGTGAATGAGCTTCCTTCAATGACTAAGACCATCAGTCAAGGCTGCAATGGAGTAACACCGGCCAAAATACCAACACCCCATGCAGTTTCATTGAGGATAAGAATTCCCCTGACTTAACCTTGGATGCCCCTGCATCATACACCCCAAGTTCGAAAAGATGTTCATATGTGAGAAGAACATTTTTTAGGATTCAACACATAAATCCCAAACTGGTTCTTCACATAAAAGTCCTCCACCTCTTCTTCTTGCAAATTATTCCACTTCAGTTTCCTTTGTCTCATCAAGTATTTTCTTGACAATGTACAAGTCAGTTCTTCATACTGATCATTGATTTTCTCTAGATCCACAATCTCAACTCAAGAACCAATACTTAGGCTTCTCCTATCAAGTGGTGTATCCATCAAAGGCATTACTGAAAACTTCATGTCATCCTTCTCAATAGTAAACACATTTTGGACACAGTCATAAATAGCTCTGCAATCATATTGCCAAGGTCTACCGAGCAATATATCACAACTATTCATCTTCACAATGTTAAATAAAATAAGATCCTTGTACTAGCCAATCTAAACATTAATGAAGCATTGTTCTCTAACTTCCAAAGCATGAACATCTTGTAACCAACCAATCCTATAAGGAAAAGGATGGTTCATTCTATTCAAACCAAGTTTTTGAACTAGGTCCTCAGCAAAAAGGTTATCAGTACTAACACTATCAACAATAACATCACAAAGTTTGCCTTCAGTCTTGCATCGGGTCCTAAACAAGTTACTCCTCTGACAAGGTTCATCCTTTGTATTGAGCAATGTTCGCCAAAGCAACAAGTTCTTTGATTCAAGTTCATTCTGAATGTTCTCATTCATCACAATAGTTTTTTAGTCAACCTTCTTCTCTGTACACTCAAAAGAATGGTGTCCTTCCTCTCCATAGTTATAGAAAGTACCTTTAAAGATAACTCTACCTATCTTCTTCTTTGGTTCCATAGGCTTATGTTCATCTTCTGCATCAGTCGGCTTATTCTTGACTGAGTGATTAACCTTTTCCTTCCCTAGGGAGTTATTAGGATGTTTCCTCTTCAACTTATCTTCTACCTTAAGAGCATACTAATAAGCATCTTCAACAAAATCAATCTTCAGCATACCAAACTCATCCTAAATATTGAATCTCAGACCATTCACATACCAAGCTACCTTTTCCTTACCAAGCTCTTGGTGTCCAGACCAAATAGTAAGTTTGTAGAACTCCTCGGTATAATCTTCAATAGACAAATCCTTCTATTTTAGATTCTACAACTTCTTAAACAAGTCAAGCTCATAGTCAACCGGTATGAACTTAGCTTTCAACTTAGGCACCATTAACCTCCATCGATTGATCTTTATTTTACCTTCATCTTCTTGGTCTCTCTGTAGTTCTTTCCACCAAATAGCATCATGTCCTTTCAACTTTGTCTATGCTAATCTCACCTGAAGAGGATCTTCAATTTCTTCCAGCTCAAAGAAATCTTCAAGTTCACCAATCCAATCAATCAGATTGTTGGGCTTCAAAGTACCAAAGAAAGTAGAAACTTCCATTCAGTAATTACTAAATTGAGTAGTAGATCTAGGCAACTGAATAGTTCTATCTTCACCAAATTTGTTCCTCTGGTCATCACCACTAGATCCACCAGCTTCAAATTCTTCAATAGCTTCTTCATAGCTATCCTCAGTACCAACATTCTGAGGTATACCAACAATAATTCTCATGATCTCAATGACCATATCATTTTTCATCAATTCCATCTCAGATCTGAAATCTGATATCACTTTCTTTGTGATCCAAGATTCAATAGTATCACAAAGATCTAAAATAAATCTAGGATCCAATCTTCTTGAAGGAATCCTTAAATTTATTCAAATAAACCCTCTACAAAAAACCCTCACTGACCACCTTGTCATAATTTCCAAGCTGTAAACAAGTCAGATCTCAACCTACAATCTTACAAACAACTAGGGTACAATTCAATAAGTCTAGTGCTTCGGATCTATGATCCAGATTGTGCACAATCTCTGCTTCAATAGGATGAACTTCACAAGATCAACCTTTCTAGGTTAACCTTCAAGATCAACTCCAACAAGAACAAAACTTGGCTCTAATACCACCTGACATAGTCAAGGATGGTGGATCCAATGAAGGACAATCCCAACCTTGTAGCCAATAGAATTACATAGTAGAATAGTCAACAATGCAACACAAAGTAATTGTTTAACACTGATTTTCATTAACATACCTAGCTATAAGGCCTTCCGAGTTAGGGCCAATTACAATCACAAAAAATTCTACAAGATCCACAACCAGATCCAATATAAACTCATCTAGTTCAACTCTAAAGATAATCAAAAGCTGATGAAAACCCTAAGGTAGATCTAAAATTGAGCCTGTAAGCCTCCAAGCAATCTCCTTGTCCCCAAGTATGCAACCCCTAGCTTGGCTACAAACAACTATCAGATTACAATATGATATGCAAGCTCATCATGAACTTTTCCACAACTTCACTAACTTTAGCTTTCAAGCTTCACATCTAATATCCTAGATTTTCTAAGTCATTCTTTTTAAACATCTACCCAAGCACTCTTGAAATATTAATCATCATCCCAAGTCGGCAAGATGAAACCCTTAACTCCCCAAAACAAATAATTAAATGCCATACAAGTCAACTTACAAATGTATACAAACATTTAATTTAGCATGTCATCCCATAACAATGGCTACCAACAATAAATTCATGAAGTTAGCTCAAAAAATCACACAGAACTCTAGTCAGTAAACCAGAACTATTGAGCAATAGTAAAATAATCGAGAAAGCTAGGCATCTGTGAGCACTAGTGTCGACCGAGCACTACAAGCATGACCGAGTAACAATTTCACCAAGCACCAGAGACTACCAAGTTACTTTAGTGACCAAGCTTCCTTCAATGACCAAGACTATCAGTCAAGGCTACAACTGAGTAACACTGGCCAAAATATCAACATCCCATGTAGTTTCACCAAGGATAAGAATGCCCCTGCCTTAACCTCAAGGATGCCCTTGTATAAGACCCAACTAGCTGCCATTATAACATTTCATACTTGCAAAGTATGAGTTTCTCTTGCCTATACCTCTTCCTCTATTAGGGCCTCCTTGTGTACCTCTACCTCTAGAATGACCCCCTCTTGTATTGGTCTCACCACTATGCTCAATCAACTTGGATGCCCATTGATTTATCTACTCATTACCTATGCCTTGGTAACCACCTTGGTGATTCACTTGGTGTCTACCTATTCCTCTTCCCCTATTGTTGGAGTCTCCCTTCCTTTTTTCCTTTCTTCAACTTTGATAGCCAACTGATGACATTTTTGAACAGTGGTTGGAGTCCACAAGCTTATTGACTCTTGAATGTTCCATTTGAGACCACTTAGATACCTTTACACTTTAATGGGTTCCTCTTCTTGGATCTTGGACCTGAGGCATATCTTTTGAAACTCCTCTATATAGGAGGCCACATCTAGGTCCTTTTGCTTCAATCCTTGTCTCTTTTTATGAAGTTGGACTTCATAGTCTTCTGGCAGGTAGTTCTCCTTCACCTTATTCACCATGTCTTTCTAGTTTTATATAGGTAACTTACCCATGCTGATCCTTTAATCTTGTAGGTATTTCCACCATGTCAAGGATGCTCCTCTTAATCTGGCTTGGGAAACCTTAACCTTTTGGGCTTTAGTCACACCTTCACACTCAAAATGGTTTTCCATTCCATCAATCCACTCCATAACTATTCCAATGTCCATTTTACCACTAAATAATGGTAGTCCCTCAAAAGCCTTTCCATTCATTTACCTAATGCCTTTCAAGAATGGTTCCTCATTTGTCAAGGGGTCTAGATCATGTATGATGTCATCTCCATCAATGGGATTTTTACCTCTATCACTATTTTCAACATCTTTAGTCTATTCTAAGGACCTCTAATCCACTACCTCTTGGAGTTTGATCCTCATCTCATCCATAGCATCTTCAAGGAGTCTATTCCTCTCCTTTTTCTCTTCCACCTCTCTAGCTAGCTCTACATTTGTGACCATTATGTTCTCCCCCATTGACTCACCAATATATAGAGACATGCATAGTCCTCCAAATCTTTAACCTAGTCTGATACCAATCTAGTGTAACACAAGTCTTACTCAACAAGTGGTCCTAGTCTCTTCTAGGATTACACAAGGATAACTTCCTAGCATATAGGGCATTATCCTAGTACCCTCACAAGGATTGGTAAACTCAATCCTCTCCTATTCAACTTTTAACACCAAGGTTTAAATCAATCTCCTTTCAACATGTCATTCCTTTGCTTTCTTCAAACTCCACCATCCTCAAACTTGGAAATTTAGTTTGCATTCACCCTCAAATGGAGATGAAGGTTGTTTCACATAGAATATGGTTCAAAAAAATGTGTAATCCCATTTCCTTCAAGGTAAACCCTATCTCTAACTAGCTTTTCTTGTTGACTATCCCAAAAAGGGCCACAAGGCTATTAGGCTTAATCAGTCTCTTTTACTCAATAATTTAAAAATTTTCCAAACAAAGTGACAAACCAATTATATATTTGAGTACCCTTTTGGAAGGGCTTAGAGATTCTTCAAGTCTCCTTTTCCCACTCTTTCTATACAAGGGTCTCCTAGAAATGGGGCTATAATCAAGGGCTTGTTAACTCACTGACTAAACCAGTGAGGGTTTGATGATTCCTCATATTGAAATCCTTCTCCAAAGCTTCTTTACATTTGAGATGTTTGGTAACTCATCTGGCCTCCCCTCCAAAATGTTTTATTGAAGCTATGAGTGCTTTCAATCACTCCTATAGGCTCTACAACACACTGTGACCCCTAGCAATGCATTCCTGGCTTGCCTAGGGCATCACCTTAAAAATGTTTCCTAAACTTTTTAGGGCCCCTCCTTTCACCATCCTATGCTACAAGGATTCTAGTCACAAATCCCAAGGATATGTATAGATTGTATGGTGGGAGAGTGATCTAGCACTCCATTTTGCAAAACCTTGCCTAGACCAACCTGAGATAGGCGAGAGAATAAAAGAAATACAAACTAATGCTAAAAATTGATAAATTGATTAACTATCTATCCTAGGAATCAAAATATATTATACACTAACACATGCAATGTTTAGAATTGATCTCTCAATCCATCTTTGAGCTCTATTCCACACAAATCAATTAACTTAACACAAAGATTACATAGTCAGACCCATGCTAGGGCTTGGTTTCTATACTGCACACTTCCCAATACCTTCTTTTAGGGTTTTTTACACATTATATATCACCTAAGTTTTAGGACCTTAGGGTCGATCTGGTAGTCACCTAGAACCATTTCTTAGGTTCTTAAGAAAAACTATGATGACAACTTTCAAAGTTGTCATTGCAACTTTTGGTCGTTCATCAAATCACATGATCATAGTCTTGTGTGACTTATCCCTCACTAATCTAGGGTCTTTAAGACCATTTTAAACCTCTAAAACCATTCAAGAAACCATTTATATCCTATTACAACATTATCCCATACTTGGCAACTTTAGCTAAGTTAGCCAACACTGATTCATCACGACTCAAGAAGACTCACCTAGGACTTAGGAAAACCAAACTAACAAATAACCAAAATAATAATTAACAAAAAAATGTGAGGGACTAAAAATTCTCCTCACTACACTAGTGGCTTGGCTAAGGCCACTACAAGCCCAAAAATCAACTCTAGGAACACTAGGTACTAAGTAGCCTTACCTAGGTGCCCTGCACCATCAAGCTTTACAATATTTGAATAGTCAAGGAAAGTTGAATCAAAGACATTTGAAATGGGTTGATGTTTTGCAGAGTTATACATTTGTTTTGAAGTAGAGGAATAGAAAGTCTAACAAGGTTGCAGATGTGCTTAGCAAAAGGAATTGATAGAGATGCACATTGAGGTGGTTGGGTTCAAGGAACTTAAGATTTTATATCTTGATGAAGGGTGCTCCCCTTAATACCATAAACACATAACAGAAATAGAGAAACAACAACCATATGCAAGAACAGAAAATTGGCTTCTTATTATCTCCACAAATGTGGAATTAAAAACTTTTCAGAATTACAATATGCAAAGCCACATGGGCATTCCCTTACAATATTCTGTAGGACAAAGCCTCAAACTATTACCCAGATCTACTACCCCAGAACTATTCTGAACTGCCTAAGACAATAATACAACCTTCCTTATATAGGCAATTTTCCACCACCTGGGAAGGTTCCAGAATTTTTAGCCAATAAGGCCGACCAAACTTAGAATTACTTTATTTTACATTTTATTACATCATAGTCAGCTCAAGATAACCTTTGAAACCCAAACAGAAATTTTGAAGAAAATTATTTTCCGCCATTTCGGGTGGCCCAATTTCTGAAGACCATAAGTCATCACCAATTGACCTGATCGGCTATTATAACCCCATTTCAGAAATTCCATGAAGCGCTCTACAGGCTTGACCCGTGCAAGCGCCCGTCACCCAAATTTTTGACCTCATCCAGGCCCTCTAAAGCCTTCAAAACTGAGTTCAAAGTTTTTGTACCCTACTGCCAATACTGAAAATCTTCAATATCTTCCAATATACACTTGATCTGGCAATGAAACTTTACTGGTAGACTTATATGACCAAAATGAACCTCCAAGAAAGAAATCAGATCATTCTGAGCACATACAAAAATTACCAAAAATAGTAACTTTCCATAAATAGCAGCTCTGCACAAAATAACCCTTATTGAATATAAAAACATAAATATTTTTGGGTGATGCAAGATTGCTCTTACACCCAGGATGCTCCTGCATCAGACACCCGGGGTAATTTGAGAAGTGACCCTATCACGACTCAGGTGTGTAGAGGAAAACCAAGACGGTTAACCTCCTCCTTTGTTAGCCATGATGAATCTTCAACAGGTCATCCTTTCCACTTGACCAGATATTCTTCATATGTCCTGTTCCTTGTGCTTCTGCCAACATGACTATCCAGTATATCTTCAATCTCCTTAGTGTCTGAACTAGTTGCTGGAATACTCCACTATGCTGCTGTGATCTCATCTTCAACACCTCCTTCATGATACTCTGTCAGATCTGAAATGTTAAACACTAGTGAAATATTTAGCTAAGTAGGCAATTCTACCTCATATGCATTTCCTGAATCATGTTTCTTCAATATCCTACATGGTCCAAACTTCTTCATTTTCAGCTTGTTATATGTACCAACTGGAAACCGCTCCTTCCGCAAATGAACCATGACTTCATCACCGACCTGAAATTCCTTATACTTCCTTTTCTCATCTTCCTTAGCCTTATACTGTGCATTCATCTTGGTAATATGCTTCCTCACCTCCCCATGGATGTTCTTCAAGTGTTCTGCAAAATCCTCAGCTTCAGCACTACTTATTTCTCCTTTATCTATATTTCTCAATTCAGATGCATTTCTTGGACTACTTCCATATACAATTTGGAATGGTGATTTACCAGTGCTCCTATTGAAAAAATTATTGTATGCAAATTCTGCCTGTGGTAAAATCAAATCCCATCCTGTTGGCTTATCTCCAACCAAACATCTCAGCAAATTTCTCAAACTCCTATTCACCACCTCTGTCTGTCCATCAGTCTGTGGATGATGTGATGAACTAAATTTCAAATCTGTCTTCAACTTCTTCCACAATGTACGCCAGAAATATCCAACAAACTTAGTGTCCCGATCTGAAACTATGGTCTTTGGCAAACCATGAAGTCTCACTACTTCTCTGAAAAACAATTTGGCTACATGAATAGCATCATTAGTCTTCTTGCAGGGAATGAAATGTGCCATCTTCAAAAATCGGTCAACTACTACAAAAATTGAATCATGTCCCCACTGTGTCCTCGGTAAACCAAGAACAAAGTCCATGCTGATATCCTCCCAAGGCTTCTCTGGTACAGGTAATGGCTGATACAACCCTGTATTCTGCTTCACTCCTTTCGCCATCTGACATACTCTGCAACTCTGTACAAACTTCTTCACATCTTGCTGCAACTGTGGCCAATAATAATTCTCACTAACCAAGCCAAGGGTTTTATCACGACCAAAATGTCCAGCCAATCCTCCGCTATGCTTCTCCTTAATGAGATTCTCCCTCATAGAACTTCTTGGAATGCACAACTGACTCCCTCTGAATAGCATATCATCCTGGATGATGAAATCCAACCATTTTGTCCTGTCTAGAGTAACAGGTTCTGTACAAGCTTTCCAAGCTTCACCAAAATCAGGATCCTCTGGATATAAATTCTTGAGTTCCTTGAACCCAACCACTTCAATCTGCATTTCTGTCAGCAATAGTTGCCTTCTGCTAAGAGCATCTGCAACCCTATTAGACTTTCCACTCCTGTGTTTCAAAACAAATGTATAACTCTGCAAAAACTCAACCCATTTCAAATGTCTTTGATTCAACTTTCCTTGACTATTCAAATATTGCAAAGCTTGATGATCAGTATACAAAACAAACTCCTTAGGAAGCAGATAATGTCTCCACTTCTTTAATGCCTGAACTATAGCATAAAATTCTTGATCATAAACAGAATATTTCCTCTTGGCATCATTTAACTTCTCACTGAAATAAGCAACAGGTTTACCTTCTTGGCTCATAACAGCTCCTATTGTAGTACCACTAGCATCATAATCTACTTGAAACACCTTATTAAAATCTGGAAGTGCTAAAACAGGTTGTTCTGTAACTTTTTGTTTCAATAATTGAAAACTCTTTTCTACCCCATTAGTCCACTTAAACTCTTTTCTATCCCCTCTCATTGTTTCAGTCAAGGGTCCACAAATAGTGCTAAAATTTCTGATAAACTTTCTGTAAAAGCTAGCTAGACCGTGAAAAGATCTTACCTCAGTAGCACTCCTTGGAGTAGGCCATTCAAGGATAGCTTGTACCTTCTTTGGGTCCATTTTTAGACCTTCTCCTGAAACTACAAACCCCAAATACACTAACTCTTTCTTCACAAAACTGCACTTGTTCAAATTAATCAGCAATTTTTCTTCTCTCAACTTCTCAAATACCATACGAATATGCATCATATGCTCATCCAATGTCTTACTAAAGATCAAAATATCATCTAGGTAAACAATGACAAACTTACCCAGAAATTCTTTCAGAACCTCATTCATGAGCCGCATGAAAGTGCTCAGTGCATTGGTTAGCCCAAAAGGCATGACTAACCACTCATACAGTCCTTCCTTTATCTTGAAGGTAGTCTTCCATTCATCTCCTTCTCTGATCTGAATCTCATGATATCCACTCTTCAGATCTATCTTTAAGAAATACACAGCTCCACTCAAACAGTCCATAATATCATCCATTCGTGGCAATGAAAACCTGTACTTGATTGTGATCTTGTTTATTGCCCTAGAATCCATACACATCCTCCATTCTCCATTCTTCTTTGGTGCTAATACCGCTGGTACAACACAGGGACTCAGACTCTCATAGATCAATCCGTTCTGTAATAGTTCATGTACTTGTCTGTTCAACTCCTCACTTTCTGCAGGTGTCATTCTGTGTGCTGCCTTATTCGGCAAACTCGCTCCTGGGATCAAGTCCATCTGATGACTGATCCTTCTGACTGGTGGTAATCCATCAGGCACGTTATCGGATACAATATCCTGAAACTCATTCAACAAATCTGCAACTTCTACAAGAACATCTTCTACTTCCTCTTTACCAGCTTTTGGAATTAAAGCAAAACATACATGCTCATGCCTCATACCATCTAGGAAATTTCTTCCATCAACAAAAGTTATCCTTGCATTACCACATACCTTTTCTTCAGTCTCCTTCAATGGTTTTAGCTTATGTCACACTCCATCCTTTGTCAGGGAATAGGTATTCACATGACCATCATGTACAGCACATCTGTCAAACTGCCATGGTCTACCCAACAACATATGGCATGCATCCATAGATATGATATCACACAATACCTCATCTTGGTATACGCCAATCTTGAACTTCACCAGGCATTGTTCATTGACCATGACCCTATGGTCATCCTGTACCTAGGCAATCTGATATGGATGTGGGTGTTTCTATCTCTTGAGCTTCAACTTTGTCACCATCTCTTCTGACACCAAATTGTCAGTGCTTCCACTATCAATAATCACATCACAACATTTACCTTCACACTTGCACCTGGTGCGAAACAGGCTCCTCCTTTGCTCAGGTTCATTCTCACCACTCAACAGGACTCTTCTGTTAATCAACATTTCTCCTCTTTCAGCATCTTCAGAATTTGATGATCTGGCATCTTCATCTACATGTGCAACTCTGGCTTGGCCTTCATTTCTCCTGTCTGCTCTGCCTTGGCATTGAGGACATTCAAATGCCCTATGACCTTCTTCTCCACAGTGAAAACATGTTCCACGGAAGCCACCTCTTCCAGATCCTTGTCCTCTTCCTCTTCCTCTCTGATCTCTATTATTCTGATCCTAGAAGCGATTGGAATTATTTCCTCACTGATTCTGACTGCTACTGGCCTCATCCTTCTTTTTTGGATCTTCATTTCGGCCACCATAAGACCGTCCACCAGATCATCCACTGCGACCTCTTCCGTTTTGTCTGCTCTCAAACTTCTTGTTTAGCTTTTCCTCTACTTTTAGGGAAAACTGGTATGCCTCTTCAATATTGTTCATTCAAACCAGATTCAGCTCCTCCTGAATGCTTGGCCTTAACCCATTAAGGTATCGGGCAACTTTCTCTTTATCAGCTTCTGCATGGCCTGTTCTGATGAGAAGTCGATAGAACTCCTCTGTATACTCCTGAACAGATCTTCCTGCTTGCTTCAAACTTTGCATTTTCTTCAGTAGGTCAAGCTCGTAATCAACAAGAATGAACTATCACTTCAATTTATCCACCATCTGATCCCATCTTGTGATTTTATCTTTCCCTCTTCTATTTCACTCCAATTGAATTTCTTGCCACCAGATCTTCGCATGACCTTTCAATCTGGCCTTCACAAATTTGACCCTATCAGGATCTTCAACATCTTCATACTCAAAATATTTCTCACATTCATTGATCCAGTCGATCAATTCCTCTGGGTTAAGATTTCCAGAAAATGTAGGAACCTCAATCTTAGGTCTTTTCCCAATCTTGGAAATCGCCTAAAAAAGTCTTTCTTCCTCTTGGTTCACAATTTCAACTTCTCCTTCTTGATATTCTTCTTCGGCTTCATCCTCGCTTTTGTCTCTGACATTAAGATTCATTCCTCTGCAAATCTCTTCTTGCAATGCTCGCACTTGTCTCTGCAGCTCTCTAACCTCAGGTGTCACAGCACCAAGTCTTCCGCCACGTTCTCTTCATGGAGGCATTTTCGCGATGCGCGCTGAAACCCTAACCACGGTCCTGGTGCAAACTGCCTCACAGTCGGTGATCTATTTACACACTCAAGAACTCCCGCTCTGATACAACTTGATGAAGGGTGCTCCCCTTAATACCACAAACACATAACAGAAATAGAGAAACAACAACCATATGCAAGAATAGAAAATTGGCTTCTTATTATCTCCACAAATGTGGAATTAAAAACTTTTCAGAATTACAATATGCAAAGCCACATGGGCATTCCCTTACAATATTCTGTAGGACAAAGCCTCGAACTATTACCCAGATCTACTACCCCAGAACTATTCTGAACTGCCTAAGACAATAATACAGCCTTCCTTATATAGGCAATTTTCCACCGCCTGGGAAGGTTCCAGAATTTTTAGCCAATAAGGCCGACCAAACTTAGAATTATTTTATTTTACATTTTATTACATCATAGTCGGCTCAAGATAACCTTTGAAACCCGAACATAAATTTTGAAGAAAATTATTTTCCGCCATTTCGGGTGGCCCAACTTCCGAAGACCATAAGTCATCACCAGTTGACCCGATCGGCTATTATAACCCCATTTCAGAAATGCCATGAAGCGCTCTACAGGCTTGACCAGCGCAAGCGCTCGTCACCCAAATTTTTTGACCTCATTCGGGGCCTCTAAAGCCTTCAAAACTGAGTTAAAAGTTTTTGTACCCTGCTGCCAATACCGAAAATCTTCAATATCTTCCAATATACACTTGATCTGGCAATGAAACTTTACTGGCAGACTTATATGACCAAAATGAACCTCCAAGAAAGAAATCAGATCATTCTGAGCACATACAAAAATTACCAAAAATAGTAACTTTCCGTAAATAGCAGCTCTGTACAAAATAACCCTTATTGAATATAAAAACATAAATATTTTTTGGTGATGCAAGATTGCTCTTACACCCAGGATGCTCCTGCATCATATCTAGAGGATCCTAATTTTGGTGAAGATTGGAAATATTGCACATAACCTATTACTCTAGATAGAACAAAGTGGTTGGATTTCATCATCTAAGATGATATGCTATTTAGAGGGAGCCAGTTGTTCCTTCCACGATGTTCTATGAGGGAGAATCTCATCAAGGAGAAACATAGTGGAAGATTAGCTAGATATTTTGGTCGAGATAAAACCCTTGCTTTGGTTAGTGAGAATTATTACCAACCAAGGTTGAAGCAAGATGTCAAGAATTTTGTACAAAGTTGCAGAGTATGTCAAATGAAAAAAAGGAGTAAAGTAGAATATAGGGTTCTATCAGCCATTAACTGTACCAGATAAGCCATGAGAGGATATCAATATCGACTTTGTTCTTGGTTTACCAAGGACTCAATGGGGACATGATTCAATTTTTGTGGTGGTTGATAGATTTTTAAAGATGGCACATTTTATTCCCTACAAGAAGACTAATGATCTTGTTCATGTAGCAGAATTGGTTTTCAAAGAAGTGGTGAGACTACATGGTTTACCAAAGAGTATAGTTTTAGATCGAGACACTAAGTTTGTTGGATATTTCTAGCATACATTATGGAAGAAGTTAAAGATAGATTTGAAGTGTAGTTCATCACATCATCCATAGACTGATGGACATACAGAGGTGGTGAATAGGAGTTTGGGAAATTTTCTGAGATGTTTGGTTGGAGATAAGCCAACAAGATGGGAT